>JADBJO010017159.1:30000-38463 GCA_016801955.1 Conus betulinus | reverse complement strand
AGTAGTTTTATCGGGTATTCCTTCAGTCCTAAATGTCACTCAGCAGAAGTTGCCAGAGTTACAAGGTTATTACTATCCCCCGATTTATCATATATGCAAAGATTCTGATAAAGCTAGTACAGCTATCTATGTACAATGTGGTTTAGATTACACATACGTTAGTCCTCTTTCCTTTACAAAAGATACGGTGAATGTGTCGGCATCCTTTATGAAATTGAAAGTTTCAAACAATCAAATTTTACATTTTGCATCAGTTTATTACCCTAAGGGCCCTGATGGGCAAAATACTAATTGGTTACGTTCTCTAAACTGTGTTCTAAAGAAAAGGGATCGTCGGTGGCGATTTCAATTTTCATGCTCCTTTCTGGGATAAAGGTTGTCAAATAGTTTCTCACCCTGATTTTCTTTCTGGAAACTGTTGTGGATTCATCTTTAGTTTTGCTTAACGACGGGAGAACTACGCGCATCCCAGACATATCTCATCATAGAGCATCGGCGCTTGATCTAACCTTTGTTTCACTTGCTTTAGCATTAACAGCAAAGTGGGATACAGCCAATGACCCACTAAGTAGTGACCATGTGCCAATACTTTTATCTTTTAAAGAAATCCGTTGATCTGAAGTTAGTGGTGAAGATGTTATACCCAAATTTAATTACATAAAGGCAGATTGGGAAACTTTTCAAAATTACCTCACTGAGAAGACTGAGAGTGAAGTTATTTGTGAGGATGTTAACATCTTTTTTGATAACTATCAGAAAGCAGTTCTTAAGGCTGCTGCTCTCGCTATTCCAAAAAAAAAAAGGATAAAAAAGATGTGAAACACTCAGGGAATGTCTGGTGGAATCAGGCTTGCGAGGAGGCTGTTAAAGCAAAAACATTAGCTTATCTTAATTGGCTAAAAGTTAGAAAAGTTCCTGTGCAAGAGATAAAAGATGCAGCTCATAAAGAAATGTGCAGTACAAAAATAAAAGCAAACAGAGTTACAGCGCAAGCAAAAAGACAATACTGGTCACAGTTCTGTCTAAATGAAGTATCTGACTGTAAAGACTTGAAAAAGGTGTGGGATAAGGTGAAAGAAATGAAATCGGGCATTAAACTCCAAGATTACCCCGATCAAAACAACAAGTAAAAGAATTTCTATCTCCCAAAGAAAAGGCTGAGGAATTTGTATCTATGTACGTTAAAACATGTTGTATGGAATGTTTTGCCTAATGAGCAAAAGTCGTTTAGATTGAAAGAAAAAAAAAATACTGATAACTATAAAGATCCTGTACCAAACAACAATAGTACGATAAATGTATCAATATCTTTACAGGAAGTCAGGAATGCTGTCCTTCTGTTGGGAAATAAAAAGGTTTCGGTTGGTTTGGATGGGATTTCTTACACTATCTTAAACCATTTACCAGAGAACTGGATAGTCATTTTACATAAATTATTTAACAAATGTTGGGAATGTGCACAAATTCCCGATATGTGGAAGACCTCTATTGTGACTCCTATTCTAAAGCAGGGCAAGCCTCGGTCTGAGACGTCTAGTTACAGACCCATTTCAGTCACGTCTCATACTGGAAAAGTCATGGAAAAAAAATAGTAAATTTCAGAATGGCCTGTTACTGTGTAATAAAAATGATGTATTTTCTTCACATCAAGCTGGATTTAGAAAAGGACGAAGTACAATTGATCACCTGATCACCTGACACGACTAACTACTCAAATTAAGAAACGGTTTTCTAAACGTAAAAGTGTCCTTGCTTCCTTCTTTGATCTTACTAAAGCTTACGATAGAGTGTGGCACAGCCGATTATTGTATAAATTAAACACAAATTGGTCTTTCTGTTCACGTCTACAATTATGTGAAATTCTTTTTCAGTGGGAGACACATAATGACCAAAGTTGGTGTGACTTTATCATCCTCAAGATCTATAAATATGGGAATTCCACAAGGTTCTATAATCTCCCCATGTTATTCAACGTAATGCATGACTTATATACATGTTTTTCATCATATACCAAGGTAGCTCAATATGCTGATGACATTGCAATATGGATTAATGTATCTTTAAAGAAAAGAACAAATTTACGTCACATAAATTATATTCAGAAGCTCTTTCAGAACGAGCTGGATAAATTAAATAGTTATATGTATTTGAACGGTTTTCAATTCTCTGTTGAAAAGACACATTTGGTTCTTTTTTAACAATGGATATAACCCAAGTAACTTGCCTACATTTTTTCTGGGGAGGACGGGAAATTTTTTATAAACTTGAAGTAAAATTTTAGGTGTCCTACTTACACCAAAACTAAACTGGAAAAAAACATATTGACTCGATTGTTACTAAAGCGGTTGAAAGTTTCAATTTTCTAAAAATTGTCAGTCACTCTCCATGGGGACAGGATCCCAAAGTTTTGTTGCATTTAGCAACCAGTCTTGTACGATCAAGATTGACTTACGGACAGGAAGTATTCTTTTCTGCTCCGCGATCGCATTTAAAGAAACTTCAAAGAATTGACAGTAAAGCTGTAAAGTTGGCCCTGGGTGTACCTGTGCACACTAAGTCCTCTGAAGCTTATAAGATAGCAGGCCTTTTGCCACTTGATGAAGAAAGGAAAATAAGTTCTGTAAAATATGTAGTGAGACGGATTGCTGCGGGCGGACGACCTTGAAGAGTTAAATACACGATCCGACATTGATTTTTCGAAAAATGCACAGAAAAAATTCAAATTTAGAGACGCTTCGTTCATATGTTTCAGACGTTTTTAATTCATCAAAGATTAACCCACACGAGGTAGCGCCTCGCGTACTGGTTCCGCCGGTACCCCCTTTGGGAACTAACGGAAGTAAAAGTTAACATTTTTTTCTTCTGATCTAAATAAAGCGATGTCGCCGCATCTGTCAAAGCATCTGTCAAAATTGACATTTAAGAAAAGTTTACCAACTATTTGAAAGTATACACTGACGGCTCAGTTCATTTTTTTTTTTTTTGCTGTCCCAACCTCTCCGCCGCCTCATAGGCAGTGCACCCACGCCGCTCATTCCGACACCCCGTCCGCAGCCACACAGCCCGGTCGGCCCCGCCGCAGCCCCGCCACCGGCAATCCACAGGGAGCAGTCAATGTCAAATCGTCAAGAGGCAACCCACCGGAGGAGACACTGCACTGTCGCCGAGTCACTTCGGTGGTGTTCAGTGGCGCCTGTTCTGATCTAACATACGCAGGACACCACCTACTAAGCCCCCTACTGACGACAATAATTGCTTAGTCACGGAGCCTGCGCGAGTGAGCTCTCTCCCTCCGGAGGGCGCCACCGCGTCCGTCCAACGACAGCCCCCATGGACTCGCCGATACCGGTGACCCCGACGGAGCCAAACCAAGGCCACAGACGTGGAGAGGACATCGAAATTGAGGTCACCATGAGAGCAGGGCATGAAGGGCCACAGAATTGAGACATTTTTTTTTTTAATGCTGATCGATGAGAATGAGGATGATTGAGATGATGCTGCGGATTTCCATTTCGGTCTGAGACTACATGACAGGGCTGTACTCTACGCTTCCTTTTATAATATATCCCGGCATCAACCAGGCCCGAGAGAGAGATAGAGGCACCTGCAGTGTTGGTCAGGAAATTGAGCAACACTCTCAGAAACGCATCCATTAAGTGGATGAGACTCGACCGTGTGGTCCCAGTCTTCCCAACTGAGTCCGCAGCAAACTCAACTCTGGGTAGGAGCCAGTTGGGGCAGAAAAAAAACCACATGACTCTGATGGGATTCGAACCCACGACCTCCCAGCCGGGAGTCCGCGACGCTAACCACTTCGGCACGGCGGCTGGTGACGGCTCAGTTCTTGATGATGTGTAGTGCGGGATCTGGCTTTGTAATTCCAGATTTCAAAGCTGAAAAATCATATTATTTAGGTAAGGGTCATTCCATATTTACAGCTGAACTTGTTGCTGTCCTGATGGCATTAATTTTTTATTTCCTTGCCAGTCTCAATGTTTAATATCCTGTTTTGTGTTGATTCACAGTCAGTATTAAAAGTTTTGCATTGTTATGAAAATACACAGAGAGAGGATTATTATTTGAGATTAAGTACATGTTGCACTGTCTTTACATGAAAGGTACTAATGTTGTAATTTCTTGGGTTCCATCGCACACCTCCTTCGTTTTTAACGATCAAGCAGATAGAGCAGCAAAAAGGGAGAGCAAAGAATATATTAGGTAGTATTAAGATTGATTGTTCTTTTTGTCACACATGGAAATTAGTCATATAATCGAGAGAAATTTCTGGAGTCAATACAGTTCCTCATCAAAACCTCGTCAGCAAACTCTGTCAAACTTTGTGTCGATTAGCCGACCGATTTCAAGCCTAACTTTTAGACTTTTATGTAATTCCTACGAACCAAGTATTGCCAGACTGTTAAGTGTGTATGTCGTGGGGATCTTTCACTTCAACATGTGATTTTTGATTGTGAACTAACGAAACCCTTTTTGAATGGTGTTATACCAAGTGCTGACACTGGGCATGTTAATGTCTTTGACTTTTAGATTCGTTGCCAGTTGTTTCTCTTGTTAAATTAACGAGAAAAACCTTTTGGAAAGTCCATTAAGGAACATTTTATAATCATAATCGTAAGTCCATAAGGAACATTTTCTAATCATAATCGTAATTTAGATTACTTTAGTTATTTTGTCTAATTTCATAGTAAATGTAATATAATTCATCTATCCTTTATTTTTGTTCTATGTAACCATATCGTCCTCTTCTCTTCTTTTATGATAATAGTCTAAAATTGTAAACGCTATGTTATTTAGACGTCCTGCAATCACCTATATGTGTGACGAGACGTAAAACAGAATTCCTTTCTAAACACACACACTTCTACACACACACACACACACACACACAGGGGAAGGGGATTTTGTGTGAGCACAACAGTGTATAAGTTATACAGAACACTAAAAAGATTGTACAGACTTCTCTCTCACTAAGTCATAACTGACCTAAACTGAATTGCCTTGAAAAGCGAGATATTTCCGACTCTGCTTTCATTCCGAGATGCCATAAGCAGACTTAACCGAAACCGACAGGGATCCCTGGAAAACTTTGTATACATTGTGCTCTTAGACTAGATCATTTACAGCAGCATAAAACAAAATGTAGTTCGTCTTCCTCTCTTTTTTTGCATAGTGGACAAATCAAATCCATCTCAGTATATTTACTGTAAAAATACTATTGGTGTGCTATGTGTAAAATTCACGGTCTAAATTTAGTCATTAGCAACTTCAAGTGTTACCTAAATCCATTCGCAGATAAAGTTTGACATCGTCTACTAAACAAAATGTCCAGTACATGGCAAATTTACCGCTATTTTTTATATGAAAGTCCCATTCTTGCTACCTGCATGCAGTCAATCTGTCTTTAAATTCACATAGAAATGATCTATCATTTTGCACGCCTTGGTTTATCCAAACATAACCAAATCCCAATTGATATACTTTACAACGGACATTCGAACCTGGTTTCTTTTGTCGCTTGCATCTAGGTCGTATAACGTCTAATAGGCTTTCCATGGTAATCTGTGAGCATCTGTGGTTAAATTCAACCTGCATTGATTATAGCTTGATACAGAAGTTGAATAAATAGGGTACCTATTGGTCTCCCCGTGGACAAAGTCATTGAATGTTCGCATTTCCACTCCGGAAAAATTCCTTTTAAGCAAAGAGGTGCACTATTTTACAATGGCGGGCTACATCATCTGTCACCAAAGTTCTGCACCGTATTGAGCCATCGGTTGAACCTGGGAATAGAATAGCTTGATAAATCTAAACTAGTATTCTTCAAAATTATATATAGTTTTTATCATAATGCAGAGCAGAGCTTTCTTTGCTTTACTTACTATGTCATTCCATACCAATGTGAAACAGAGTTTTTGTTGAAAACAGTATACCTAAGTATTGATAAGCATTTTCGACACACGCATCACAGCATGATTATGCGTCCAATTTTCTACGACTGCTAAGTAGCCACCTAATCTAAGCACAATTATATTGCTTTTGCTTAAATTCACGTTCAAATCAAGTGAAAAAGCTGCGCGTTGCAGACTGTTCAACTGTGTTTGCGGAACTCCTGATTGTCTCTGATAACAAACACAGAAAATACAAGCGGACTGCAGACATCACCTTACTTCAAAGCATAAGTGCACACGATGAAATCGGCTAGTTTATGGCCACACTGTCTCTTCACTTTTACATTGTTAAACATACTGTTGATGCAATTACCATCAATACCAACGAATTAGACTAACGAATTCTCCTATTTATAGTCTTAAAAGCCTTCTCAAAATCAATAAATGCAGTGTATAATTTTCTGTCGAAGGAGAACTGTTTTTGAACAAAGGGCTAAAAAAGTAAACGTGATCAATGGCTAAATAGTTTATAGTCGCGCTTCACTATTTCACGGGGAATACTGCTGCAAAGCGATATATTTTCATGACCAGCTGCAGTATTTCACAGGAAGTACTGTCGCCGCGACACGATTTTACTGGCGACAACACGAATTTATGGACATTTCTAATGAAATCCTGTTGCGCTTCACTATTTCACGGAACATACTGTCGCACAGTGACATTTGTTCATGACCAGCCGCAGTATTTCACAGTCTCTTCCATCTGCCGATCTGTCTCTCTCAACTATTCAGAAAATAGGCTAAAAGTGAGAGCATAAAAAAACACATAGATCATTTGGATAGGTAGCAGAAAAAAAACTGCAATTTAAGGTTTATGCGCGACAAAAAACTTCATTTGGGACCCGGGTATCTTCAAGATACTTGGCATTAAATTTTCAATTGATACAAAGTCCATTAGCGCCATCAACTATGATGACAAGTTAATTCAGATGAAAAGGATTTTATCACATTGGGAAAAAAGACAGCTAACACCACTAGGGAAAATAACAGTGGTGAAAACTCTTGTCCTGTCAAAAATAACGCATTTGTTAATAAATCTACCAGATCCACCAGATATTTATATACCAGAACTAGAGAAAGAGTTGTTTACATTCTTATGGTATGGTAAAAATAGTAAAATTAGGAAACCAGTTGCATGTAGCTCATACGTCTGTGGTAGACTGCACATGATTGATATCAGAGCTTTCATTGCTGCTATGAAATGAAGCTGGCTTTGTAAAATACAGTCCGAGGGTGACTCCAAGCTTAAAGACTTTCTCTTTGATATGTACCCTGAAATGGAAAATATTAAAGTCTTAGGGGCAGATTATATCAAAACGTCAACTAAGTCTGTTAAGAATCCTTTCTGGAATGACGTGTTTTCAGGCACTATGGGAGAGTTTGTAGAGTGTGTCGTCCTAGAAATATTGACGAATTTATGGCTGAATGCATTCACTTCAATAAAGACATTCTGAGGGGTGAAAAAAACTATATTTTGTAAAAGAATGGTGTGAAAATAACATATACATCGTAAGACAACTCGTTAGTGAAGCAGGGCAGTACATGTCATATCATGAATTTAAAACAAAATACCCTACCATAAGAAGAACAAATTTTTTGTCTTACAATGGAATCCTGAACGCAATCAAAGGATACCAAAATAAATTACAAGTAGAACTTATAAATACCTTTAAAATTCTTGAAACCAAATCATGGTTTTCTATCAGGAAAGGCAGTAAATTTATTCAAACTGTACTTGTTGGCGGCGGAGCTGTTCCAGCTGCGGTTTTGAAATGGAGCAACTCGTTCGAAAATTTAAACTGGAATGCTATATTTTTACACTGTTTTAGAACTACTAATGACGTGCAGCGACGCTGGTTTCAATTCCAACTATTGCACAGAATTCTGCCATCACAGAAGTACCTATATCAGTGTAAAATTGTTAACACTCCAAACTGTAATTTCGGTGACCAAACACCACAGGACATAGAACATATGATTTTCGATTGTGACATTGTACGGGCATTTTGGTTGGAGTTTCAGCAAAACATCATTGATAAGCTTGAGCACTGCCATAATGTTAAGATTGATAAGAACCTAGTATTGTTTGGAAAAACAGACGATATATACAGACTGACTGTGTGATGGACTTTTTAATACTGTATGCCAAATCTTCATTTATAAATCCAAACTACAAAATGTTAATCCATTTTTTTTGTAACTTCAGAAGAAAGTCTTTTTAATCGATACTCTCTGGAAAAGTATATACCACTCAACACTTGCTAGGGATCAGCAATTAAAAACAGTGTATGTAAAAAAAACATTTTGAACTGACTTCAATAAACACGTGATCCAGCAACACAAAACAATGTGAAAGACAATCACACTATTGTCTGCACCTTCACGCTGGAACATGCAGCATGGTGAGCACGTGAATTGCGTGACCCCCCCATTCTGGGTAAACAGGGGGAGAGGTCAGCGTCACATTTGCTGTTTTGGGACCGGCAAACAGTGGTTCA
>JADBJO010017159.1:12500-25000 GCA_016801955.1 Conus betulinus | reverse complement strand
GGCCGGTCCTCTTATGCTGCTGCTGAACATTCAATCTTTATCATCTATTTCCATGCTTTTCCTTTCTCATCCCCCTCCCCCCTCCCCCTGCACATTTTTTGTGCCTCTGCCTCTCTCTCTCTCTCTCTCTCTCTCTCTCTCTCTCTCTCTCTCTCTCTTTATCCTTGAAGATGTAACATCGTCTCATTACTCATTATTTTTCATAACTTTTTTTCATGTCGTTGGTTTTTGTACATTAATTTATTTCATATGTCCAAAACTACTAATAATGCCTACTAAATAAATTTTAATAGAAATGAATAAGTCGAAATGTGATGTTGAAGTATGAGTAAACACATAAGATGAAGTGTAAGTAAGCGTTTGATGATAACAAATATATAAATGTTATTACGATGTTAACACAGCGCAAATGTCAAGAAACATTTCCCCATAGGAAAGTAACATCTGTTCTTGAGAATATTTGTGGATTTCACAACTCTCATCGTGAGTATTGAGAGAGAGAGAGAGAGAGAGAGAGAGAGAGAGAGAGAGAGAGAGAGAGAGAGAGAGAGAGAGAGAAGCGTATAAAAACATTTAAGAGAGAGAGAGAGACAGAGACAGAGAGACAGAGAGAGAGAGACAGAGAGAGAGAGACAGAGAGAAGCGGAATAGAATAAAGCGTATAAAGCATTCAAGACAGAGAGAGAGAGAGAGAGAGAGAGAGAGAGAGAGAGAGAGAGAGAGAGACAGACAGACAGACAGACAGACAGACAGACAGACAGAGAGAGAAGAAAGACAGAGAGAAGCGGAATAGAATAAAGCGTATAAAGCATGAGAGAGAGAGAGAGAGAGAGAGAGAGAGAGAGAGAGAGAGAGAGAGAGAGAGAGAGGTGCGAGCAGGCGCGCGAACAAGCACACAACTCGATCTTAACCACTAACACACTCCTAACCCCCCGCCACCACCACCCCTCCCCGCCGCCGCTGCCCACCCCTACACACAACCCTATAGACAGTCTCAAAGACTTACCGAGTTGGAGGCCTTCGGTTGCAAGGTCCGAAGACGCTGAGGCTGTGAAGGCACACCGAGGACCCACTGACTATAGAAGTGGGCCCTCCCCCCCCTCCCCTCTATAAGTAGCCACCCCCTTACAGCTGCCACAACAACAGCTGGCTGTGACAAGCCCACCACGCTCTCCTGTCATGCAACGGAAAACAACATCTCAAACAAAAAACAGACAGAAAAAAAAAAAGTCCCGACAGGCAGAGAAAGAGCAATAGACACGGAGTTTGATTGCTAGCTCCGCCCTCGGTAAAATCGTTTGGAGTGGGTTGGTCCTGCGTGTTGTTCACTTTGCATGTCTGTCTGTCTGTGTGTGTGTCTGCCTGTCTGTGTCTGAACACGTGTACGGGTGTGCATGCTCTCCGTTTGTCCGTGCCTTTCTATGAGTGTGAGTGCGTACAGATTCATTTCAATGTAGGGCCCAGCCGACCGCAAAAGGCCATACCGGTTGAAATGTTACCTTGTAGAAGTGTGTGTGTGTGTGTGTGTGTGTGTGTGTGTGTGTGTGTGTGTGTGTGTGTGTGTGTGTGCGTGCGATCTCTGAATTTGTGTCTTTTTCTTTTTTTTTTTTCTTGCTTACTAGTTATATCCAGGAGACGTCCTATTACGAAATCATGAAGACTTGTGAAAATATGCACACTCATGCTCTCTTCTTTTCACACATCAATCATAATCACAAAATTAATCAAATGCTCAACAGAACATAAAATAGAGAAAAAAAATCTAAATAGCTAGGCACGGATGGGTTTCAGAGCAGCCTGCCGGCTACGGGAGGAGCGCGCGGGAGGGGAGGGGGGGGGGGGGGAGGGGGAGGGATCGCGATGGGAGGGGCGTTCAGTCTGCTGGTTTTATCCTTGTGTCAGCTGCCGATGACTTGAGGGGATTTGATGTAGAAATTTATTGTTACATGACGTATTATTTTCTGGAGAGTTTCAGCTTGAGAGAAATGAGTTGTAAGCAGAATGCATCACCTGAGAGCAACAATAACAACAACAGCAAAAAGACACATATAAACATTGTTCAATATCAAATCTGAAAAAAAAAAAACCATTGTTTGTACATAAGAGACACACGCTATCAGAAAGAGAGAGAGAGAGAGAGAGAGAGAGAGAGAGAGAGAGAGAGAGAGAGAGAGAGAGAGAGAGAGAGAAAGAAATGAAATGAAATGGTTTAATGTTTTTAGGCCATGGCCACATAAACATGAAGGAATGGGGAGGCGGGGGAGTGGGAGTGGGGTGAATGGGATTTGACTGGGGTAGGAGCTTTCATACATCAATGAGTACAGCATTACATCCATTAGACCTTGACATAAACACTGTCGACAAACTACCTATAGTAAGTACATGTTTGCTATAGAAAACACATCATACATTTTGCAAAAACTGAGTTGTATAAATTACTTTCTAAAAATTTCTGTCTCTGCCTAACAGCGTGGAATATGAACTTTGGGACCACAATGGACAAGTGTTTAGATTCTCCAGCTAACAATCTTTTCAACTGAAACATTCATTCCATTGGCAAAAAATCTATTTCTCAATTCCAAGTACAACGGGTAAACATACAAAAGGTGTTTTTCATCTTCTACATGTATTTTACAATATGGGCAGTGAGATTGTGCAGCATCATTTCCGTATCTATTCATGTTGTTGTTTATTGGTAGCACCCCGCATCTAATCTGCGTTAATGCCACACGAAAACAAAAGATATTGATTTCATTTAAATATGTACTGATATTCAAATTATCTTTATAACCAGTCTAAACAAGCTATATATTTCACTGTCTCTGACTGTGCCAGACCACTCTTGGAAAAACATATCTAACAGACGCTGCTTGAATGTTTTCAAAAATGCATTAATGTTATGAACACCTTGGTTTAACCACACTTCATAAAAACCCGCCTTAGAAGCATTTCTCTTACCTCGGTTGCCCAGCACCTTTTATTATCGTTATCCATCGATAGCATCATTATATATGCCTGTTTGGGTAATCGGCTTTGTTCCATTTGTAACAATTTAAACCAGTATTTAATACATCTAATTTGTGAGTTTACAAACAAGGGATATCTACCAAGCTCACTATAAACCATTTTATTTGGGGTCTTTAAGGGTAAACTTAAGTATCTTTTGCAGGTTAATAAATGCACTTTCTCTATACTTTCTAACCTCTTATAACCCCAAATTTCTGATGAATACAATAATATTAGCTGTACTTAGCATAAAAAATTTTAAGATATATCTTTGGTGGCATTTCTTTACATTTTTTAAAAGCCTGACAAAGCCAATATACAGCCTTTTTCCCTTTAACAGCTGAATGGTTTGTACCACGTCCTAAACTTAACATTGTTGAGAAAGAAAAAACCTAAATAACAATACATATTAACAATTTCTAGTTCTTTACCCTAAAAAAAAACCACTTTTCTCTTGGTCCTAAATATCCACCTGTCCTCAATTCCATGATGTTAGTCTTTATCTTTGTTGACAGATAATTTCAGTTTATCACAACAGCTTTTTAAAGAGTCTAATTGAACTTGTAAGCCTCCCAGTGACGTTGATAACAGAGCTACATCATCTGCGAATAGCAAAATGAACAGTTTAATCAGAGTAGGTAACAACTGAACACCATGGACGCCAGTGTTATTAATGTGATTTGCCAGTTAATTAATAAATAGAGAATACAATGTGGGACTCATGACACAGCCTTGTCTTACACCTGATGGACATGTTAAGAAATCTGAAAATTTACTGTTCACAGGCACACAAGAAATTAAGGAATCATACATGCTTTTCAAGGCACCAAAAAATTTTCCTCTTATACCCTCATTGTTAACTACGCTCAATAGCTTTGCATGGTTAACAGAGTCAAATGCTTTTTTAAAGTCGATAAAAGCAACATAAATTTTCTGTCTTTTCTTATTTAAGTATTTCTGAACAATAGCATAGAGATTAAATATCTGGTCTACTGTTGAATAATCTTTTCGAAACCCAGCTAGTTTTCAATTATTGTACCATTATCTTCTAGCCAAGAAATTAATCTTGTATTCAGAATGGATGTATAGCATTTACAAAAAAACATTAATCAATGATATCCCTCTATAGTTGTCTGGTTGGTCGACAACACCTTTTTTGAAAATTGGAACAACTATAGCTTTACGCCGATCCCAGAGTCAAAAACTGTATTGAAAAGCTTTGTTAGGAACTTAACAACCCTCTCTCCTGCTTTCAACATCTCTGGAACAACACCATCTAAACCCCCTGCTTTCCCATTATTTAATTTCCATATTGCCTCTTGTACTTCTTCTGTGATTTCTTTGTTTAAGCTATCATCCCTTTCATTGCCCAAATCGTTAGTAACATTACTTCCGTTTTCCCTCTAAATCGTTGCTACCCTCATTAAAAACTCCTTGAAAGTGCAAAGGCAAATGAAACAAAACTGCAGCGTTACCGAAACACGACGAAAAAGCAGAAAGAGCACACAAAACAAAGTGTGAAGTAACGCAATTTAATGAACGACACAAAACAAGACAAGAAATTTTCGGCAATAGCCTTCCTCAGCGACAAAACAATGAAAACAGTACAAATTCACAAGGGGAGTTTCTGCATGTTAATGTCTGTACTGTTTTCATTGTTTTGTCGCTGAGGAAGGCTTATTGCCGAAAATTTCTTGTCTGTTTTGTGTCGTTCATTAAATTGCGTTACTTCACACTTTGTTTTGTGTGCTCTTTCTGCTTTTTCGTCCTTGAAAGTGAAATAAACCAGTCATCCACTCCAATTCTATCACTCAAACCCTTTCGTGCACTCACTCCCACCTAACGTCTTCAATTCTTTCCAAAACTCAGCTGACTTGTGCGCATTAGCTGCCAAGGATTCGGCTGTGCTTCTGCGAAATTCCTGCCTTTTCTTCCTAAGCAGCTTTTTTTTTTATATTCCTTTCTACTTATAGTGTACTGAAGTCTGTCCTTTTCAAGCGTCTTTTTTATATATTCCTCTTGCTTTTTCCTAAAAATCTTTAGTGTACTGAAGTCTGTCCTTTTCAAGCGTCTTTTTCTTATTCCTCTTTTCCTAAAAATCTTTAAATCTTTATACATTTAACTTTAGCATCTTGACATTCTTGTCATACCATGCGCTCTTTTTCTTCTTGGGCGAGATATAGCATTTTTGAACCATACAATGTGCAGAACACTTCAAACAATCATTAAACACTTCCAAGGCGTGATCAATGTCCAGTTCCAATACTTGAGCAGCATTTCCAATTTAATTATGTTATCTTCACTGTTGAAATTTGTTTCTAAAGTCAGATTCTTTCGCTGTATCCCACAAAACTTTATTCACATTATTCGTCTTACTACTATCAGTTGTATCGCTAATGACCCTTCTATCAGATTCCAACAAAATTGACAAGGTCTGGTAAGTGGTCCGAATCCACCCTATCTTTCACCGATAAATATCTCCATTCAAACTGATAAAGCAGCTCAAAAGATGCAACAAAATAATCCACCAGGCTGGACCCAAATCGGATATGAAGCTACAACTGTCATCAAAACCATGTTCAACAAGTCCGTTTAAAATGCAACAGTCAAAAATATTGCAAAAGTCAAGAAGCTGTTCACCGAACTGGTTCACTTCAACATCCTGTGAATTCCTTTTGACAATTTCCTTTGTTTCCTCCAAAATAATCACCATCATCAGACAGACTAAAATCGAGATTTTTGTTGGCTGTGCGAGAATTTAAATCCAAAAATCAAGGCATAAAAGTCGTCGTAGGATTCATGAAGATCAAGCATACATTTTTCTAATACCTCGATACCATATCCATTGGATTCTGATGTCTAAAAGGGGAATCGTAAGGTGGAATATAGGCTGCAATATAGAAAACATCCTTATCTGTTCTTAAAAATTCTTTTGATATTTTCAAAGTTAGAACATTATTGATATCAATTTCTATTCTTTGTACAAAATCGGAAAAAACATTTTTTAACCAAAACCATTACACCCCCAGAACATCTTCCATATCTTGATAGTTTCTTAGCTTTTGAAGAGTAAATATGAAAATCTTGAAAAATACTCATGTTAATTTCACTGTCCATAAATGTTTCTGTCAGGCAAACAAAATCGTACTTTTGAATAAAATCGACAAACTCGTTATCAGTTAATTTTGATTGCAATCCACATACATTGTAATTAAGAATGCTGACTGGAAAACGGGTTTTTTTTTAATGTATATTTTGTTGAAACTGACGTGGGGAGTGGTCAATATCAGGAATTGTGCTCCCGCAATCACTTGTAATTTGTGCCCGGCCTCTATCCTATTTCTCACCAGTGTTTGCTGTTGCTTCTCCTCGGGGTAAAGGCTGTCTCGGCATACTCCCATCACTGCTACAGACACTGTTCGTTCGCGCACTGCGGAAAGCATCCACAGTGTTCGTCTGACTCATGGCACGTTGCCGGCATGTCCGGGAGCGTAAGGCACGCCTTTCCTCTTCATGCTCGGTAGTCCTGAATGCTGGCACCTATCTAGTTCTGGGGCGTGACTGTCGAGACACAGGCTTAGGGTCAGAGTCAGTAGTGTCCTCTTCCCCCAGACCTGTGTGCACTAGTTGAGGGCAGGCTGGGTTATTGGGATTATTTTCATGCTGTTCCACAGG
This sequence comes from Conus betulinus, assembly GCA_016801955.1. Taxonomy (NCBI): domain Eukaryota; kingdom Metazoa; phylum Mollusca; class Gastropoda; order Neogastropoda; family Conidae; genus Conus; species Conus betulinus. The sequence continues at coordinate 18,319 of JADBJO010017159.1, read as the reverse complement.
TTGCTTGTCTTCAGATTGGTCCAGCAAACGTTGATGTTGTTGCGGTTCTAACTGCCGCTGTTGTTCTGACTTCCTGTTGCTGTCCTGTTCCTTGCTGCTGATGCGACTCTTGCTGCTTTTTTTGCTGCCATTCTTCTTCCTCTTGCAGTTGCAGTTCCTCTTCTTGCAGCTGATCTTGCTGATGTTGCTCATCTTGCAGCTGTTTGGTTGTTGTTGTTTTCCTTGCAGCTGTTCTTGGTGTTGCTGTTTTGTCGTTTTTCTCGCAGCTGTTCGTTCTCTTGCTGTTGATTCTTTACCTTCCTGTTCCTGTTCTTGCTGTTGAACGTTTCTTGACTTAAGCTTTTGTTCTTCTGCCCCTCTTGCTGACTCTTTAGGAGCAGTTCATGCAGTTGTTGCTGGAGCTGTTCTTGGTGTTGCCGTTGCTGGTCTAGCTGTTTTTGCTGTTTTTCCCAATGGCATTGTTTGTTGTGTTTTTGATCCTCTTCTCGCAGTCTTTCTTTGTGTGTTTCCTTGATTCCCTTTTGTACCCCACTCTGTTACAGTTCTGCTCTCTGAGAATTTGGTGACCTGTGAAGTGTGGGAGAGAGCATTGAATTCCTGTGGAGTGGTCAGAGGACTATCGGATAAAGAGGAAAAAGCCACACCTGTAAGGCGTGGGGTTGTCACGATGCGCCATATTTTGCCGGTTCAAAAGTGGTGGTCAGTGCACGGAGTCTAGTACAGGGAAGTGTTCAAAACCTGTTGCTGCTGATCTGATGGGACAAGTGGAGAAGATTTCCTTTTCTGCCGTAGTTGGTCTGGGGGAAACATACGGAAAACTCCCCCTCCCCTGCTGCTGATCAGGGGGAACACGAGGCAAGAGTTCTTCCATGTTTTCCTTTTTGGTTGCAGGGGCCATGTCTCTTGTAGCTGGTGGGGCCATCATCACTTTTTAATGACCGCGGATGGCTATCATTTGATTGCCTAGGTATAAAGTTGTGTGGCCTACCATCTACCTACAGTCTTCTGTTTCTAAATATTGGTATTTTACCTTCTTGCTTCAGTCGCTGGCACTGCTCCCTTTGGCCAACAGTGAGATCTGTTGCCACTCGGATATCCTCTTGTCGGAGCCGAGCTCTGAGTGCTCTGTTTTTCAGAATATGGAGTTTATCGTTCATGTGGCTGAAACATACGATCAAACGATGTTGCCTGTTTCCACCTTCGTGTCCTCCGATACGATACGTATATTCAATGTCTCTGGTTGACCACCATCTGTCGGAAGAGAAATAATTGAGTACTGCTACGATCTCGTCAGTGTCATTCACTTCTTCCCATGCTGCTGATTCATTTATTCCAAAAAATTTCAAATTCTTTTCTCGTTTTGCCACATCTAGTTTTCCGAGTTTTTCTTCTATTTCATTTAGTCTGTCATGTAAAAAGACACTATTTTGTTGGAGTTCACTTCTATCCCACCTGTTGTCTTTGATGCCTGTTTTTGCGCCTTGAAGATCAGTTTAAAAAATCTTGAAGGAATTTTGAAGATTTGAAAAAAAAAATAAAAAATTTGTTGACTGAGACTAACACCTTGAGCATGGAGGCTGTGTAAAATCTGTGAACACCTGGTTTCAAACTGCTGCTGGTTGACAGGCGACAGTTCATGGAGAGCGAAAGCTGTGTCCGACATATTGCAGTAAATGAGAGCTCAGGTCGTACAACCTCTCCCTTCAACAGCCAGGCACAGACTCAGAGAGAGAGAGAGAGAGAGAGAGAGAGAGAGAGAGAGATTCATCTTCCTTCGGGCAGCTGTAATACCACATTACGATTCACCTCCTGTATAAAAAAAGTGATGTCACTTATGTCAGAGTGATGTACATCTGTATTTCTTTCAAAAACCTGATGAACATTAAAGATTCCTATTTACAGTATACGTCAGTTCATAGGTCTGACAGCATATTCAAACATCAAGTAAGTCATCATAAAAAGTGTTATATGCTACCTTAGATCCATTTATTTGTACATTTACTGCCATAAGCTTAACTGTCGGTTGTCAATATGAGGCAAAAACCCCAATGCCGTATGAATATCAGATGTTGCGCTCCGTGTTATGGTTGTGGTATATGGGTCCACAGCTGCAATGCTGCTTTCCAGACACTTATTTCTGGAACGAGAGAAGCTGCCTGCTGAACTTTTTTCCCCTGATGAATAAAAAGGTAACTAGAGATAGTATGTATATCATATTATACTTTCCGTATTTTGTACGTTAATCACAAACTGATTATTTTTATGTCGGAGTAAGAGGTGAATACTCAAAAGCGTTTTCAAACCTTTTTGTATGTCAAAGAGCTGGTCAGGAATGTGTAGTGTAGTTTAGAGGTCAGTTTTTTTTAAGACAGTGTTTGCTTGCGCTTATGCCCCATTCCGATCAGTGGGTCTCCAGCCCATCACCCTAGTGACCCAGTAACCACTATAAATCAAAGAATCAGAAACACGTGATCACCACAGGATTTTTTTTTCACGATTGATCATTGTTTTAGGTCAGCCTAATCTTCCTGCTGTTCACAAGGTACCCCAGCTGCATTCGTATTTACGTCTTCGGATTTTCAACATCGCTCATCTCTGCGACTGTCAGCTAAACTCATCTTGGATGAGTCACTTTGACTGTTGAAGTCTTTGAGGAAGCTCCGCCTTCCTGGCAATCAAGAATTCTAGAACTGGTTCTTGTGACAGGTTGTTGTTCCCTGCTGCCGGTGGCCTGCCTGTTAAATGCCCAGGGCTCTTCCTGCCTGCCTGTTAAAATGCCCAGGGCTCTCCTTGCATGCCTGTAAAATGCCCAGGGCTCTCCCTGCATGCCTGTAAAATGCCCAGGGCTCTCCCTGCCTGCCTGTAAAATGCCCAGGGCTCTCTCCTGCCTGCCTGTAAAATGCCCAGGGCTCTCCCTGCCTGCCTGTAAAATGCCCAGGGCTCTCCCTGCCTGCCTGTAAAATGCCCAGGGCTCTCCCTGCCTGCCTGTAAAATGCCCAGGGCTCTCCCTGCCTGCCTGTAAAATGCCCAAGGCTCTCCCAGCCTGCCTGTAAAATGCCCAAGGCTCTCCCAGCCAATCGGAGAACGTTACTAGTTGTAGTGCACGTGGACAATGATAACGGCTGACATCACGTGGACAATGATAACGGCTGACATCACGTGGACAATGATACGGCTGACATCACGTGGACAATGATAACGGCTGACATCACGTGGACAATGATAACGGCTGACATCACGTGGACAATGATAACGGCTGACATCACGTGGACAATGATAACGGCTGACATCACGTGGACATGATAACGGCTGACATGACAATGATAATGGCTGACATCACGTGGACAATGATAACGGCTGACATCACGTGAACAATGATAACGGCTGACATCACGTGAACAATGATAACGGCTGACATGACAATGGTAATGGCTGACATCACGTGGACAATGATAACGGCTGACATCACGTGGACAATGATAACGGCTGACATATATGATAACGGCCGACATCACGTGGACAATGATAACGGCTGACATCACTCGGTGACAATGACAACGGCTGACATCACATGGTGACAATGATAATGGCTGACATCACTCGGTGACAATGACAACGGCTGACATCACATGGTGACAATGACAACGGCTGACATCACATGGTGACAAAGATAATGGCTGACATCACTCGGTGACAATGATAACGGCTGACATCACTTGGTGAAATGATAACGGCTGACATCACTCGGAAAGGTTTCCTTTCAAATCTCTATCCCTGTAAGATGTGCATCACTTTAAATTAAAGACAATGGATTTTGAACTGAAAGGTGCTGAATGGGTACATACTAAATTACTTCAACTTTGTCTTTGTTTATCATCTCTGTCTCTTTTTATTTATAGATATTATTATTATTACTATCATATATGTCAGGCTACATGATTCATCCAAGTTCTGTTATTTTCTTGTGATTGGAGGACACGTCTGTGGTATTCCCCTGCTGAGTCACCACCAGAGTAGTTTGTCTCTGGTTCATCTGCTGGACCTTAATTTCCCGGCGCTTTGGGGGACATGTCCCGTCCCTGTTCCTCTCCACCTAGTCTCAGCATCATCGTCCACGGGAAGTCTGGAAACTACTTCCTTTGTTAAGAATACAGCAATCTTTGTTTATTCGTGCCCGGCTCGTAAATAGCATGTTTACGTACAGCCGTAATGGAGTATATTCGGACAAGTACGGCGACGTACCGCTCTGTTGCAGGCCGTACACCTCCGACAATTTATGACTACTATATGCAAAAAGCAGTATTGTTGGTGTTAAAGCGTACATTCTGAATTCTACGGCAGTGTTTTGGGCGAACATTCTAAAGACAATCCTTATGCAGTAAGAACTCTTGCCAGCAAGTGCAATCAGCTGCGCCAGCAAAGCACAACACTCCCTTTTCAAGCCAACATTTTCACAGACGTTGTCTTGTCTTTCCCTGCTAATCGGGACATACTCTTTTCATCCTTGCTCACGTCTACAGATATACAAATTCTTCGGGAACTTGATTTCTTTTTAAAAGAATTCCCCTTCAGTTTTAAAGGAAAACAAATCAAGGGACAGTATTCCAGAACGACTAACTTGCAAAATTTGCTTTAAAAGGGCCTCCTCTCTACCCCACTATAGTTTTCTGTTCGTGTTTCCAGCACGAATGGAGACTAACGTGTAGACCAAGGAAGCGTGACTGGCCTGCACTGAAATAGTGGTGTTTATGTACGCTGTCAAGACAGTCGTGTTTATGTACGCTGTCAAGACAGTCGTGTTTATGTACGCTGTCAAGACAGTCGTGTTTATGTACGCTGTAAAGACAGTCGTGTTTATGTACGCTGTCAAGACAGTCGTGTTTAGGTACGCTGTAAAGACAGTCGTGTTTATGTACGCTGTAAAGACAGTCGTGTTTAGGTACGCTGTCAAGACAGTCGTGTTTATGTACGCTGTAAAGACAGTCGTGTTTGTGTACGCTGTCAAGACAGTCGTGTTTATGTACGCTGTCAAGACAGTCGTGTTTATGTACGCTGTCAAGACAGTCGTGTTTATGTACGCTGTCAAGACAGTCGTGTTTATGTACGCTGTCAAGACAGTCGTGTTTATGTACGCTGTCAAGACAGTCGTGTGTAGGTACGCTGTCAAGACAGTCGTGTTTATGTACGCTGTCAAGACAGTCGTGTTTATGGCGTAGTAACAGGCACCACGTTTGTTTTCAGTGCGTGAGCCGTTGAACGCCACATTGACTGCTAGAGTCCTATCCTATACTATTTCCTGACTGCTAGAGTCCTATCCTATACCGTTTCCTGACTGCTAGAGTCCTATCCTGTGCTGTTTTCCTGACTGCTAGAGTCCTATCCTATACTGTTTCCTGACTGCTAGAGTTCTATCCTATACCGTTTCCTGATTGCTAGAGTCCTATCCTATGCTGCTGTTTCCTGACTGCTAGAGTCCTATCCTATGCTGTTTCCTGACTGCTAGAGTCCTATCCTATGCTGTCTCCTGACTGCTAGAGTCCTATCCTATGCTGTTTCCTGACTGCTATCCTGACTGCTAGACTCCTATCCTATACTGTTTTCTGACTGCTAGAGTCATATCCTATACTGTTTCCTGACTGCTAGAGTCCTATCCTATCCTGTTTCCTGACTGCTAGAGTCCTATCCTATCCTGTTTTCCGACTGCTAGAGTCCTATCCTATGCTGTTTCCTGACTGCTAGAGTCCTATCCTATGCTGTTTCCTGACTGCTAGAGTCCTATCGACCTATACTGTCTCCTGACTGCTAGAGTCCTATCGACC
>JADBJO010017159.1:0-7500 GCA_016801955.1 Conus betulinus | reverse complement strand
AGCAATGATTACTTTTCAAAATGTCTTAGAGTAGTGTCCCTTCGCCTTCCCGCAACCTGCATGTGTTCTTGAATTACGCGCATAGCCTACTACAATCATTCACCACAAGCATGACTTTTGAAATTCATTCTTTAGATTTTCTTCTTCTCTGTAAAATGGTTATTCATTCGCCTGTCTTTGCTCGTTTTCCAGTCCACTCGTAAAATTAAACCTGATCCGTGTGTCATTGATGTAACTATGAGTTTCGAATTCTGCTCTAAGCCTCACCGTTCATGTGTTGTTAGAATGTCTAGTAGATATAGTAGTACTGCGTATCCCTGTGATGACAATATTTCTTGTTTCTTCCTCTGCTTTTAAATAATCTAAATTTATTTGTTTGACATGAAGCCTAAAGTTTTATCTTTGGTGCTTGCGCCCTTTGCTCGCTTGCAATAGTCAAGCATATAACGTTGTTGTTGTTGATAGTGACGTTGATGGATTTTTTTTTATCTTTTAGATGTTGTTTTTTCATTACTTCGTAGTGTGTTTGTTTGTTCAGGAATATATTTAAATCCTTCTGTTTTACTGGGTTGGATGGGCACATCTTATGCCATCTATTGTATGTGTCTATTCTATCAATTAATTATCAGGACCTCAACAATTCAAAGAAGGGACGTGATGTTTTCCAGCATCTGAGATGTCAAAAACATTCTATGTACTTCTTGCACGATATTCATTTTGTAAAAAAAGGAAAAGTATGTCGTATCCGAGTGCGGCTACAAGGCGTGTTTTTTCGAGTTACTCTTCAAATGCGACAGGCGTCGCCATTTTGTTTAGCAACAACTTTAAATGTAAGGCTGAACAAGTTGTTAGGTGATTTGGGAAATCTATCTTAATACATGCTGAGACATATAAGAGTAATTTCCTGTTAGTTAATGGGCCAGAAAGGGATGATAGAGAATTCTACAATTGTCTCAAACAAAACATTGTGGGCTTGGTATAGAAAATGTTATAACACGTGGGAATTTTAATCTGGTCTTTGACCCGTCTTGAGATTGTCACAATTAATCACATTATCATAATCATCACAATTACAAACAAACAATAATCCTCACGCGAATAGGTTGCTGAAAACATGATAGAAAATTTAGACCTGGAAGGAAGTAAATCCAGATTGCCGCCGCCGCTGTACGTGGAGAAGAACTAACCCATTTCAACAGGCCAGGCTAGATTTCGTGTTGGATATCTGACGTAGTTGTTACTTCACGCCGGGAATGAAGACATGGAGTCTGGTTACAGAACAGATCATCACGCTGTGTCATTGACACTGAATTCCACTGAAGACATAGAATGAAGACATTGAGTCTGGTTACAGAACAGATCATCACGCTGTGTCACTGACACTGAATTCCACTGAAGACATAGAATGCAACATTGAGTCTGGTTACAGAACAGATCATCACGCTGTGTCATTGACACTGAATTCCACTGAAGACATAGAATGCAACATTGAGTCTGGTTACAGAACAGATCATCACGCTGTGTCATTGACACTGAATTCCACTGAAGACATAGAATGAAGACATGAGTCTGGTTACAGAACAGATCATCACGCTGTGTCATTGACACTGAATTCCACTGAAGACATAGAATGAAGACATTGAGTCTGGTTACAGAACAGATCATCACGCTGTGTCATTGACACTGAATTCCACTGAAGACATAGAATGAAGACATGGAGTCTAGTTACAGAACAGATCATCACGCTGTGTCATTGACACTGAATTCCACTGAAGACATAGAATGCAGCATTGAGTCTGGTTACAGAACAGATCATCACGCTGTCATTGACACTGAATTCCACTGAAGACATAGAATGAAGACACTGAGTCTGGTTACAGAACAGATCATCACGCTGTGTCATTGACACTGAATTCACACTGAAGACATAGAATGCAACATTGAGTCTGGTTACAGAACAGATCATCACGCTGTGTCATTGACACTGAATTCCACTGAAGACATAGAATGCAATATTGAGTCTGGTTACAGAACAGATCATCACGCTGTGTCATTGACACTGAATTCCACTGAAGACATAGAATGAAGACATTGAGTCTGGTTACAGAACAGATCATCACGCTGTGTCATTGACACTGAATTCCACTGAAGACATAGAATGAAGACATTGAGTCTGGTTACAGAACAGATCATCACGCTGTGTCATTGACACTGAATTCCACTGAAGACATAGAATGCAGACATTGAGTCTGGTTACAGCACAGATCATCACGCTGTGTCATTGACACTGAATTCCACTGAAGACATAGAATGAAGACATTGAGTCTGGTTACAGAACAGATCATCACGCTGTGTCATTGACACTGAATTCCACTGAAGACATAGAATGCAACATTGAGTCTGGTTACAGAACAGATCATCACGCTGTGTCATTGACACTGAATTCCACTGAAGACATAGAATGCAACATTGAGTCTGGTTACAGAACAGATCATCACGCTGTGTCATTGACACTGAATTCCACTGAAGACATAGAATGAAGACATTGAGTCTGGTTACAGCACAGATCATCACTCCGTGTCATTGACACTGAATTCCACTGAAGACATAGAATGCAACATTGAGTCTGGTTACAGAACAGATCATCACGCTGTGTCATTGACACTGAATTCCACTGAAGACATAGAATGCAACATTGAGTCTGGTTACAGAACAGATCATCACGCTGTGTCATTGACACACTGAATTCCACTGAAGACATAGAATGAAGACATTGAGTCTGGTTACAGAACAGATCATCACGCTGTGTCATTGACACTGAATTCCACTGAAGACATAGAATGCAACATTGAGTCTGGTTACAGAACAGATCATCACGCTGTGTCATTGACACTGAATTCCACTGAAGACATAGAATGCAACATTGAGTCTGGTTACAGAACAGATCATCACGCTGTGTCATTGACACTGAATTCCACTGAAGACATAGAATGAAGACATGGAGTCTGGTTACAGAACAGATCATCACGCTGTGTCACTGACACTGAATTCCACTGAAGACATAGAATGCAACATGAGTCTGGTTACAGAACAGATCATCACGCTGTGTCATTGACACTGAATTCCACTGAAGACATAGAATGAAGACATTGAGTCTGGTTACAGCACAGATCATCACGCTGTGTCATTGACACTGAATTCCACTGAAGACATAGAATGCAACATTGAGTCTGGTTACAGAACAGATCATCACGCTGTGTCATTGACACTGAATTCCACTGAAGACATAGAATGCAATGCTTTTTGGAAACGCAACTCGCCTCTTTTGGAAGGTAAGACATATTCAGATGAAATATATACTGCAATCGTATATTATTCATCATAATTTTTTTTCTTCTAATTTTTGTGTTCATGAGCAAAGGAAGAGGTTGATAGGCACGCAGTGTTATTGTGACGAGGACAATACGGCGGCTCACGCTAAACCGGTACTGTTTCAAGCTGTGTTTTAAGTGGATTACTGAGTTGTCGATAGTAACGAGCAGTTCCACTTCAAATACCAGCCTTAGGATTATGAGGAACGACCCTTCAATATCCGACAAAAGCGACGACAGGTAAGCGACTAAACAAAAGACAGAACTTAGATATAAAACGGCAGTACACAATAGAAATCCATCTTTCCATTCAAGATATGAATAAAAGACTTGGTACCTTAGATGACTAACCACGAAAGATGACATGGCATCGATGAAAAACGAACTAACTGCTCTGACGAGCACATGTATGGACAAAATATAGACAACTGGAGGTTGACTGCTTGAGTTAGAATGCAAAAACGTACCAGTAATAATGAAATATTTACATTAAACAAAGAAGAACGAAACCTTACGGAACATTTTCAATGATCAAGAAATAAAAATCAGGCAGTGCAATCGTGACCAGAATGACGTGCAGCAATATTCATGCAGATGGAATCTGCAAGCATTTCGAGTTCCTGAGCCGGAAGGGGAGAGTGCAAACAGCTGCGTTTGTAGGTGTGCAAGATCTTCAGTGACTCTACGGGTGGTCAGACACGTCCCGAGGACATGGAGGTAGCCCACAGAGCTGTACAGAGAAGCAGCACCAGGCCACCTCCTATACCTGTGCACCTCTTTCACCGGCACAATAGAGAATTAATCAGCAGAATGCAGACCGGAAGATAAGGGCAAAATATCAAAAATCGATTTTTAGAAAGACTATTTTTGTATGGAATGAAAAAACTGAGACTCCTTTAATTTCTGAACTATTTGAAAGTGGTAAACAAGGCTTAAATGTAGTTAAATTTAGTTAAATAGAAGGCTAATGTCTGACTCCCGAAGTTTGGTTTTACATCACTCCTGAAAATATGGGCAAAAACAAAGTGAGTCATGCTGACATTAAAAAAATTACGCTATGGGAAACTGTGGATAATGGTTTCTACTGACCAATGCCAGATGTGAGCTGTCTCATGTCTACAGCTCAAAACTGACATTACATGATTTAAGGCACTAACTTTAGTTTTGTGAGTGAGAGGGGAACATCATTTACCAAACAACCTATGGCAGTTCCAGAATGGAATCAAGAGACTGTATTGTCTTGTGACTCGTTTGCCAACGTTTCTCTGGGCGGTTCGCTGACATTTATTTAAGATTTGTTTAGATTTCCGCCTGCAGTCGTTTCACTTTGCAACTAAATAGAAGGAATAAACTCTATGGAGAGCTCGACAGCAGAAGGTCTTCAGAGAAGACCCCCCTCCCCTCCCCTCAGACAAGTGTTTTTGGCCCTGAACTCCTTACACTCTAAGGGGCCGGGCCGCAACCAGGTCATGACTCCCAGATGCCTTTCTACAGCCTTTTTTTCCATGGGCGCTGCCGGGATTCGAACCAGCAAACTTTCGGATGGATAGGCGTTTCAAGGCGTGTCTTTCTATTTCAAAGACGAACGTCTTACCCCACTGCTAACGTGACACCTGTTCTAAGCTGAGAAATGTAGGCCTTAAATTCAGTCAATTCAGAATTTACACTAAACTAGTAGTGAGAAGTAAACACACACACACACACACACACACACACACACACACACACACACACACACACACACACAATTACACTAATATCACGATTAGTGGAAAGACGTTAAATAAATCACACACACACACACACACACACACACACACACACACACACACACACACACACACACACACACACACACACAAGCAAATGACATTTTACTGAAGAACCGAGACTCTGAGTTTATGTGTTTGATAGATCCATTAACTTCTAGCGATTGTTTGGTGCAGTCTGGTCTGGTCTGTCTGTATTCTGTTTGAATGCACACGTGCTGACTCTGTGCTGAAAAGTATGAGGCTCATTTTCACTTGTTGACATTATCACAGCGCATTTCAACTATTTGTCCAAAAATGAAAGTGATATTCATTTATAAACAATAAGTGTACGACACAACAGCACTGCAAATTCAAATGGTGTAACTCATATGTTCAGCTATATGTTGATTTGAACTACAGTAATTAATCTGAGCAAAAAGAGGGATGTCGTATGCGTGAGTCCATGTTTTGTATAGATTTCGTTTATAAGACACAAGCACATAAGTCCTGTTGAGAAAGAAACACAAGTTGTTAGCAGCCCTTAGTCTCCAAACTGAGCGTTTCACAATAGCCTGTGGCCTGTAAGCACTTCAGTATAGAAGATAACAAGGATAAAACAAATATAAACCAATGGGAAGTATCGACAAAAAACAACAACATAAAAGGAGTAGGATAAACAAGACACAATCAGTGTGTCAAGACGAAGACAAGCAATGCCAAAGCATGTACGACAAAGAAGTTACGCTCACGTAAAGGCATTGATGACATCAGCCCTGGTCACCTTCAAATGCAGCTCCCTACCTTGCGTGGTTTCCCTATCTTTCTCTGTTGTTGTCTGTCTTCCTTTCTGCCTGGTTTCCACATGTGGTGTCTAATAACTCACTTCAGTGTTGTCAGGCCCTTGTTCTTTCCACATCATTATGGAAGGCAAACAGTGTCAAAAGGGTTTATTATTTATTGCTGTTTCTGTGCTGGGTATGATCGACTGGCGACGGTCAATTCTTTATATCATCATATTCAGACCATGCAAGTTTAACCCTCACGTCACTGGTTTGTGTATAATATGGAGGTTGTGGCACACCGACCTAAGCTCTCTCTCTCTCTCTCTCTCTGTGGTGTGTGTGTGTGTGTGTGTGTGTGTGTGTGTGTGTGTGTGTGTGTGTGTGTGTGTGTGTGTGTGTGAGAGAGATTCATGCATTCATCGTTAGCCTTCTTCGTAAGCCTATATTTTTTTTTTACAATCTTTGCTCAGAGACCTAGATGTAAAAAGTATTCATACTTATTCCACACACGGCTTAAAACAGGATTCCTTCGCTTGTTCGTTCGGTCTCCCTATCACCCCAGCCCCACATCCCTTCTCCCTTCCCCACTCCCCTCAACACTCCCACACCCCCGCTGCTGTCTCTCTCTGTCACAAGATGTTTACCCCCATCAAACCACCCAGACCTTGCGGTAGTACATCGAATCTAGAAGCCACAGCTTGGCGGGCGGATGGGGGTTGGGGAATGGAGGAAAGAATATGGGTGATGAGGGTGATGGTGAGAGTGAGGATGGGTGGAAGGGGATGTTAGGAGGGGTTATGGGAGGGAGAATAAAGGTGCGTGCTCGTTCCAGGCCATCCTGTATATCTGAAACACCTATACTTACGCGTGATTGACCTGGGGAGGTGGGGTGGGGATGGGGGATAAATAATTAGAGAGAGAAAGGAAATACCCCCACACACCCACCCACACAATGTTTGCGCGTAGAAGAGATGTGTGTGTGTGGGGGTGGGGGGGGGGGGAGGTGGTGGGGAGAAAGAGGCCCAACGTGTGTGTGTGTGTGTGTGTGTGTGTGTGTGTGTGTGTGTGTGAGTGTGTGTGTGTGTGTGCGCGCGCGCGCGCGTGCGTGTGTGTGCGTGCGTGCCTGCGCGCGTGCGTGCTCTGTCTCTGTGTGTGTGTGTGTGTGTGTGTGTGTGTGTATTGGGGGCGGAGAGATAGGGATGGAGGAGGAGAAAACAATTTGAGCAAGACTTGGAGCGTGAAAACTCCACGACGACTACACCCTGGCAACCCCACACCAATTCGTTAAAGTGTTCATGCTGAACACGTCACAGGCCGACACGCCGCCCCTCCCATTCCCGCATCCCTCGCCTCTCCCCTCCAGTCAAGATCGAAGCGACGAAGGAAAAAGGACCCCCTCATCTTTCCCGATATCACGAGCTGGTCGTGTTGCGAACACGTGTGGGGTGACAGGCCGACTGCAGCAGAAGGTGTGCCAGATGCGCGAGGAAAAAAAGGGAGTGTCTGTGTGCTTCTAGGCTCCGCTTCCCTCCGCCCCGCCTCTTGTACCTCTGTCTCCCTACCCCCCCCCCCCCCCCTTTCTCCGCTCACCTCTCC
>JADBJO010017158.1:25000-38464 GCA_016801955.1 Conus betulinus | reverse complement strand
ACCCCTGCTGCATGGCTGTGAAACATGGACACTGGACAGGATACGGTTGAACACAGTCAGCTCCACCTCCACTGCCTGTGCAAGGCCATGGGTATCTCCTGGGAGGACAGGGTCTTCAACACACAAGAAAGGAGAAACTCCACTTGGCATCGAGGAACTCATCGCAGGTAGGACCTGGGGTCTCCGTGGAAGACACGTGACTACAGAACCTGGGTTTTTTTTCCAGAGCTGGCATCTGGCGAATCACACGCTGGTCAGCCGCTCCAAGGCATCGAAGACTGCCTGAAAGCATCGCTGGGAGCCTGAGGTATCGCTCAGGCTGGACAGGAGACCCTTGCCGCTGACTGCACTGCCTGGCGACTTGCTGTTCACAGGCAAGGGGGGGGGGGGGGGGGGAGAACAGGTGTTTGATGAGCAGAGCCTGCAAGAACCCGAAACGTTAAGACTGAAAGGAGAGGAGACGTGACTCAGTGTCTGCTGTTAGTACAGCCCACAGAGAGGCCGCCAAGGAGAGGAGACGTGACTCAGTGTCTGCTGTTAGTACAGCCCACAGGGAGGCCGCCAAGGAGAGGAGACGTGACTCAGTGTCTGCTGTTAGTACAGCCCACAGGGAGGCCGCCAAGGAGAAGAGACGTGACTCTGGCCGCAAGGAGAGAAGACGTGTTTCTTGCCTCTGTCTCTTGCATTGTAAAGTATTTTGATACTCCTTATCAGTCTAACCACTGTACGGAAATGTTTGAAGACACATTTAACAATAATGTTGCTTTGTGCTGTGCATGTGTAAACCTGCGCCCGAAATTTGACTGTTTTTCCTCTGCCTCTGTGTGTGTGTGTGTGTGTGTGTGTGTGTGTGTGTGTGTGTGTGTGTGTGTGTGTGTGTGTGTGTGCGCGCGCGCGTGCGCGCACGCCCTTGCGAATGCGTATGCGTGTGCGTGTGTATGCGTGTGCGTGCGTTCATACATTTGGGCAAGCGTGCACACATTTATGTGTGTGTGTGTGTGTGCGCGTACGTGCGTGCGCGCGCGCGCGCGCGTGTGTGTGTGTGTCCGTGTGTGTGTGCGTGTGTGTGTATGTCTGTGTATGTATATTTATGTGTGTGTGTGTGTGTGTGTGTGTGCGCGCGCGCGTGTGTATGAATGCACATGTGTGTGTGTGTGTGTGTGTGTGTGTGAGAGGAGAGAGAGAAAGAGAGTGTGTGTGTGTGTGTGTGTGTGTGTGTACACGCGCGCACGCTTGTGCACGCACAGCGTTTCCGCTGCAGCCGAAGTGGCAGGAATGAATGTTGATGCCCCTTTATCCCGGGGATTCCAACGTTTCCTCCGGTTCCTTGCCCTGTTTTATCGCCACCCGTGCCACCTGCTAGTGCGGCGGCTTTGTCTCGGCCTACCCACTGTGGGGCTAAAGGGAGGGGGGGGGGGGGGGTTGGGACGGGGGGGGGGGGGGGGGGGGGGGGGGGGTATGCGGGTGGGGCCAGACTGATGGAAAGCGTGCCGGTGTTGTATTAAGTAGTGTCGCTCGTAAAATACTGTTGCTACTACAGTATTTCACGTGAAATTGTGTTGCTACTGTGGAAATCTGTCGTTCCTCGCGTGAGATCATGTCGCTACTGTGGAAATCTGTCGCTCCTCGCGTGAGATCGTGTCGCTACTGTGGAAATCTGTTGTACACTGTATAGAAGTCTAAGGTTTGGTGTCAATGGAACCAAAACTTGGTGAGTCCATAGCTTTTGCCACGGAGGCCTTATGGGCACTCTATTGAAAACCCTCCAGAATCATCTAGGGGCGATGCTGCCTCGACATTATCATGTGCCACGTCACAGTTTTGATCCGATTGGCACCAAACTTGTGAGAGTTGATGGGATATGCTACAGAGGAGGTCATGGGAGTTTTGGAAGTAAAAAGATCCTGACGCTGATGTCCTGCTCGGGTCAGTGGTGTCTGTCTGTCATGTTGCACCTTATAGAAATCTACAGTTTTGGTCTGAATGGTACCATGCTTGGTCAGTTAATGGATTATGCTACAGAGGAGTTCGTACACCGACGGTGCTAATTAGACAGTTAAGGTGTGCCACACTTGAGACAGAAGTTGCAGCACAGGCTTCTAGTCTCACCCAGTCACATAATGCTGACACCGGGCCAACCAGACCTAGCACTTACCCCATAATGCCACACGCCAGATGGGCAGCCACTAAAATGCCAATTTTAAAGTCTTAGGTATGGCTCAGCCCGGGGATCAAACCACCGACCTCTCAACCACGAGAATGACGCCTTATCCGTCAGGCCACCGCGGGAGAGAGAGAGAGAGAGAGAGAGAGAGAGAGAGAGAGAGAGAGAGAGAAAGAGGCAAGCGAAAGGGCGAGCGAAAGATACGATGGCTTTTATCGTCTGTCGGTATTTCGATTCCTTCTTTATAGTAAAGATAAAAAAGAATCGGTCTCTTTGTCCAACTGATGCTCAATATCTAAACATGCTTCTCTTAAATGTGTTATTTCTGTATATCTTCAAAGTCAAAAGCGGCACACCGAAAGTTTTCTTTAGTGTTAAAAGCACCGACAAAAGTGCTGAAAATTGCAACATTTTAAAGAGTAAAAGCGTGCAGTCACGTAGACAGGATGCTATTGAATCTAGCTTATTTCTTCTCTGGATTGACCGATTTCATCACAGGAGGCGGGGCATGTTACGTCAATCAACGTAAAAATAATTCATTTTGTGGCATGCGGTAAGTCTATTGCTCAGTTTTCACTTCAAGATGACCGAGTACGTTTATGGTGGCTTTAGCGACAAAACTTGTCATAATCTTGTGTATTATATTGAGAATAAAGTGTTTCCGAAATTTGGCGAAAAGGTAAACCAAAAGAACGCCAAAGATGCTCTACGCAGGAAAAGTAAAGCTTTTGTTGTAAAGGACAATCGGTTGTTTTACGTGGGTAAAGAAGGCATAAGAGAGGTTGCAAGAAAAGGTGATGAACTTGGAATTCTGAAAAGGGTGCACGACACAGATCATATGGGCGTCAATGCTACACACGAACGAGTGAATTCAGCATATTATTGGAACAACAATATGTTTGAGGACGTGAAACAATTTGTCAAAGGTTGTGAGTAGTGTCAGAAAAAGTGCAAGATTTGAAACACAAAATGCTCCACTACGGCCAGTTCGACCTCCTCAACGTCCTTTCCGTAAGTGGGTATGGACTTAGCCAAACTGCCCAGGGGTGACGATGGTTTGGAGTACCTTCTTGTGGCTGTCGATTACCTAACCAATATGTGTGGAAGCTGCTCCCTAAAAACAAAGGAAGCGCGTGGAATCGTTGATTTTTTCGATGAAATGTGCAGCCCGTTGGGGCTTTCCTGCAATTGTAATCACAGACCAAGGCAAGGAGTTTTGCAACAAGACTTTTGACGACTACTGCAACGGTCATGGCATCAACCACAAGACATCCACCGCATACCACCCTCAGGTGACTCTCTCTCTCTCTCTCTCTCTCTCTCTCTCTCATTTTTTCTCTCTTATAAAATGTCCATTTGTTCCTTGTGTCTACATCTCTCTCTCTCTCTCTCTCTCTCTCTCTCTCTCTCTCTCTCTCTCTCTCTCTCTATAAGCCTATCAACGTCTTCTATTCTCTCTCTTTATAGTAACGACTGTTCTCTCTATACCTGTTTGTTATCTCTCTCTGTCTCTCTCTCTGTCTCTCTCTCTCTCTCTCTCTCTCTCTGTCTCTGTCTGTCTGTCTCTCTCTCTCTCTCTCTCTCTCTCTCTCTCTCTCTCTCGCTAGGACACAACTCAGGTCAGTTAGACACAACTCTATCTTTTTGAATATTGGGTTTAACATCATTTTCACCTTTCGGTATTTCGCGACGACTGGTCACATTATACTGACACCAGTGACCCAGTTCAGTTTTGGGAGAATTGATAAGGCCACACATTGACCAATCCGGGATTCGAACTAGAGACAATCAGGTTGCCAGCGCACGCTCTAACCGACTGAGCTATCCCGGCTCCTCATAACCACTGAGCACACCTATAGCCTTTTTCAAAGCCTGTATTGGGAGTTGGGACAGCGGAGCCGGGGATGAAACTCAGTAGTGTAGAGCATCAGCCTGCGATTTCAACATGCGCTGGTTCGAATCTCACGCACAAAAGGGACTTCGATATAAAGTCTCATCCGTAGAGTATAATGCACTATACCACTGCACCACCACGCCCTCTTGTGGATAATAACGCAGACACAAACGCAAGCATGAACACACACGCTCTCGTTCGCAGAAGGCCCCAAAAATCTCTCAGGAATGAGAAATACAAACATCTTGTGATAATACTGCCTCTGCCAAAATCTATGATTGGGAGGCACTCTAATAATAATCTCACAGCTTTTTACTCCCACATGTCTATAATCCCAAATCTCTACAGTCTCACGGCTTTCTAGTCCCACGGCTCTATAGTCCCAGAGTTTGAGAGATTATAGGACTGTGGGGTGAAAGAGCTGTGGGACTATAGAGTTGTGGGGATATAGAGCGTTTGTAATTACAAATAGACTCTATAGTCACACATTGTTATTTCGTCAGCAGGTGTATTGTTTTTCACTTTGGAACGCCCGTCTACGTCTGTTCGAACGCCTGTCTGTTTTTTTTACAATCGCCATATCTCTTAAACGGCTGAACCGATTATCACAAAATTTTGTACACATGATCCTGAGACGGTGATGGGGTGTTTATCGTGCATTCACGGTTGTTCTTGTTTGTTGCTGTTTTTTTTTTTTTTTTTTTTTTTTTTTTTTTTTTTTAGTTCCCGAGCAAAATCGGGATCTACTGTTTTTGCTTTGTCCATCCATCCATATGTCCGTCCATCCGTACAGCCGCACCCCTTATTTCATATCATCGCGTTTGGTCAATCGTAATCAAATTCAGTGTACGAGTTCGAGAGACCTAATAATCTTTCGTTGTATCGTCTTGGCTTTTCTTTAAGGTTAAGGTCTCGCCGAGTACGGGGTTCGAACTCAAAACACAAAATCGTTGATATTTCGCTCATTTCTGGACGTCATTTTTTGGACGTTTTTTTTTTTTTTTTTTTGCAATAGATACCATGTCGAAAGCGCTATCGTAGTATGGGGAATAGATTATATCCCAGCGGTGCGGCTTGGACAGTTATTTACATCAGTGTGGGATTACAGAGTCAATCTGAAATGAAAAACGCTCTATAATCCCACAAAACTCTTTGTTCTTACATCTAATCCCACACTCTTTAATCCCACAGTTCTATAGTCCCACAGCTCTACTTCCACAGCACCAAAAACATAGTGTGGGATTATAGAGCTGTGGGACTATAGATATGCTACCCTATGATTATACCATATGTAATGGATACACTTTTTTGTGGTTTCTTTTTTCAGACAAACGGACTGACTGAGAGAATGAATGCTTGCATCAAGAGTGGTCTGAGAAAACTGACGGAGCGCAAAGGTGACTGGCCAAAATTTTTGAATCAAGTTCTGAGAGGGATGCGCTGGCACACCCCAAGGTCAACAAAATATTCACCATATGAGTTAGCATTTGGTGTAAACCTCGCATCGATTGTTCGATTGAAGACGAAGACGAGTTGGACCTGGCAGCTGCGGAAATCCTTCAAGAAAACGACACACAGGACAAAACAGCAGCTGCGGATTCCCAAGACTGCAAGGCTAGTTCTCAACAGCACATGCACCAGAGAGCACACGAAAACATTCAGGCCGAACAAAATAAAAAAAAATATAAGAAACAGTATGATGAAAAAACGCGAAAAAAAAAATTATTCAAGGAGAGAGAGCGTGTCCTATTGCAAAATTCGCGAAAAAACGTTCTAGGAAAGGCGAAGAGCTTGATCCCCACTTTTCAGGGCCATATGTCATTACAAGAATAACGAATGTGAACACTGCATATCTGGACGGTGCGAAGCGAGCTGTGTCAGTTTCGCGTTTGAAAACATGTTGCAGAGGCAGGAGAAGCACTAAAGAAGAAGCACGTTGTGCGCCCAGAAGAAGTTCGATACCAATTCCGTGCACCTGACGAACAGGAGATGAAAACGATGGCGACGTTGCTGGGGATTTCTGAGGGCAGCTGGAAGAATAGTCCAAAGTTTGGAACACAGAAACAATTTTCATCTTTCTCGCCACCAAAGAGCACAAACACTTACAAAAAAAAGGGCGACGGAAACTGCCTGTTCCGTTCTTTCAGTTATTTCGTGACTGGAGATGAAACAAACCACCCAGCTGTAAGACGCGGAATCACGGAATACATGAAGTCTGATCCATCGGGAATCTTCAGATGCATCCTCAAGAAGAACCTGAACAGTACTTGTCGCGAGGTATGGACACACCAGCAACTCCAGGAAAGGCTTCGGGACCTCACTGGGGCACTGACCTCGAAATTTCAGCATTTGCAACTCTGTGCAAATGCACCGTGTTTGTGTGGAAAGACCAACTCGACTCGAACGTTCCCGAGTACTGGGTTCTTTATAAACCTTTGTACCCCCTGGAACCAGGAAAACGAGAAACAAACAAAGTATGTCCACAAACATCTCATGCCTGCTACATTCCCCCCATGGGCATTTTGATGTTGTGCTGGACATTTAAACACGCTCGTCACAGTGCTTTTCGATGTTGTGGCGGACGTTTGAACACGCTCGTCACGGGGCATTACGATATTGTGCTGGACGTTTGAACACGCTCGTCACGGGGCATTACGATATTGTGCTGGACGTTTAAACACGCTCGTCATGCTCGTCACGGCGCTTTCTGACAATGATCGCACCTGTATTAGAAACGTTCGTCATTATATTTACGAACATTTAGTCTTTTACTTTTATATGTCATTGCAGCCATTTATATTAGTTGTGTGTGCCCTTCATATGATGTTCTTGAGAACTTTGCATCCTTATTGCGGATATTATGGGACATAATATTTAAGGCTATCCTTAATATTTTTCGTTCGTTGATTCCACATTGTGAACATTTCGTTTCATACTGCACAATCTTTTTTTTTCTCTCTTATTTTAAATATATTCTACGATTAACCATCGCTGCTCCATTTTCACGGAGTGAAACAATCATCAGCATTTGTGAAAGAAGACCCTGCAAAATCTGTCTACTTTATTTTCATGTTATTAGAAGTGTGGTTTTTTGTGCTCATTCTCATTCCATAGTAAAGTCCGTGAAGAGCGGATAGTATTAATTATATTCTCCTTATTAAAGAAAAAAAAAAAAACGCTATATACGTGGCTTTAGCACACAAACTTCCTGGATTGGAAACTGTGAATGCTACATCCCTTCGACATTTATGTAAAATGTCTATTTAATTTCATTTACATTTTATTTTAAAAGATTCTAATTGTTCCTTTGAATTTTTTCAAAAACGACTTACATTGCATTCAATTTCATCCCTTGGAGGGTAGCTTCTTTTCTTTTTATTAACTTTGACACAAGTACGTGATGGTTTCTCAAAGTGTTTTCTCATTGACACATGTCAAGTAATTTTATTTGATATTAGTGACAATTGGGTTTCCTTCATCTAATTTACTTTGTAATTCTTTATAATTCCTAAAGAAAAGTTGCTTTTGTTTACGAATCTTTGATATTCACTTTAATTATCAATACTAGAAATGTGTTCGAACGAACGCGTAGATCTCCCTTTGCCAGTGCACTCCCTCCCCTCTTCCATCCCCCTCCCCTGTTAAAAAAAAAAATCCCCTCATTTTGAGCGACGCATACACACAAAAAAAATCCCCTCATTTTGAGAGACGCACATACACACAAATTCCCCACACAAAAAGACCCCCCCCCCCCCCCCCCCCTTCCCCACACAAAAAGACCCCCCCCCCCCCCCCCCCCCCCCCATTTTGAGCAACGCACTTCCTAGAAAGGGGAGATCTACTAAAGTACTATTTTTTTTTTTTTTTTATTTCATTATTTGTTTTTCTGTGAAAATAGCATGTCTACATTATAAAACATAACTTCGTTTGTTGTTGAGGACAAAAATAAAGCGTCATGATAATACTATTTTTAGTGATTCTTTTATGTGAATATATGTGAGGATATTCATCGATGAAGCCCGTCCCAAACGCTCTTATCATCATGTGTTGTTAAACACGTTTGACTGGGGGTGCTCAAATCGTTTTTATGGACGGTAAACCCGCCAACACTTTGCTATGCGACTAAGACGGAAAAGTTGGTTCAAACAACAACAAAACAAAACAAAACAAAACAAAACAAAACAAAAAAAACAAAACAAAAACAAAAACAAAAAAAAAAAAAAAAAAAACAAAACAAACAAAACAAACAAAAAAAAAGAGGAAAAACCCACGTTTAGCTTATTTCCTTCAGGGTCATGTGCACATCAAATTATTAGCGCTTGGCTGCCCAGAAGGCCAAACGATCTGAGCACACTCAGATTAAGAGGTTTCGCTAACAATAAGCCATGAAGCCATATCTGTAAAACACTGACGCTAGGACATTTTCCGTAAAATCCTGTTTTGTAAACGCACCCCTCCCCCCCCCCCCCCCCCCCCAAAATTCACTTTTCCCTCTTTGATGCATAACAAATTGTCAATGGTTAGCCGTCAATAGTGTCAAAACCATATGCCTCATCCCCCTAGTTGAACGTGGAACATTTGGCAACTGTTCTCAATTTGGCGATGTGCCACAGTAAATTAGTGAACTTATTAAAAGTAGGAATCACCTAATTGAGAGAAAAAAACTTACCCAAAGGCGGGATTACTTGAGGAAATATAAGCGATTAGCAAACGCATAACAGTTTGAATATTATATGAAAAAAGCAAATTATGAAATGCAAAAGTACACTAACATGCAACAAAAAGAAAAACAATGTCAGTAATTATTTGGATGAAAGCCCGAAACCCCATTATCAAACAGCATGCATATCCCAGTCGATCGTTTCCAAATGTAAATCAAGATTTAAAGAATATATGAAAATACAACAAAAACTACAGTATACTAAATATCAAAATGCAAGATGAATTTGCACTCATACAACCATGCACGTGATATTCGGCCTTATAGCAGTGAACGTTCATGAATGTGTGTGCATGCATACATGCTTCAGTGGGTGAATGGATTTCTTTCAAGAGGAGACATTACAAACAAAACGACAGAGAGGAAACAAAATAAGATAATCATCACATGTGCCTGTTTCTTAGAAAACAGTCAATGTTGGACTTTTTTTCATTATATTTTTTGAATATGGACTTTCCATATCCATTTCTGATTTAGGAATGCTTTTGGGGCCAGTCTCAAAATTTAGCAAACAAACATAGCTACATTTATTGTTTTTCTCTGAAAAGGACGTGTGTGTGTGTGTGTGTGTGTGTGTGTGTGTGTGTGTGTGAGAGAGAGAGAGAGAGAGAGAGAGAGAGAGAGAGAGAGAGAGATGCGGGCTACATAATCTATCGGTATTTTAAAATTAGTATCAGTTATGGATATGCAGTATTATCTCACGTGAATTTTTGTCGCAAAGCGACTATATTTCACCACCTTCATTATTTCATGGGCACTGTCGCAAATATTGTCGCCAACTGCTATATTTCATGGATAGCGGTAACATTTCATGAATGTGTGTCATGAGATATTGTCCTGCGATCACTTTTCACGTGGAATACGGTCGCTATTGCATTTTCTCATTTGAATTACTACCGCTGCTACACTATTTCACATGAATTACTGTCGCTACTACAAAATTTCACGCGAAATACTGTAGTAGCGACCCTATTTCACGGCGACATTATTTAATACAACACCGGAACCTAGGAAGATAGAGGGAAATTAGGGGGGGAGGGGGAGGGGAGGGGGGAGAAGAGGTGGGAGTGAGGGATGGGTGCAGAGGGTGGGGGGAAGGGCTGGGGGAGTGAGTGATCTTTTGCCCTTTGGAAAGCGTTGTCTGCGGTGGATAGCGGGTGAATGGTTTGCAGGAGAGGAGATCAGGTTTCAGGGGCGGGGTCGCTGATTGGAGCTTCATTATTGAAGGGGAGTGCAGGGTTTCTGTGAGTGCCGCAGACTGACGGTGCTGCTCAGGTGTGTGCGTGTGTGTGTGTGTGTGTGTGTGTGTGTGTGTGTGTGTGTGTGTGTTGGTGTAAATGCGCATACGTGTATATTTGTGTGTCTGCGTGTGAGCGCGCGCGTGTGTGTGCGTGCGTGCATGCATGCGTTTGTGCGTGCGTGTGAGTACGTGTGTGTGTGTGTGTGTGTGTGTGTGTGTGTGTGTGTGTGGTGTGTGTGTGTGCGCGCGCGCGCGCGTGTGTGTGTATGTGAACGTTCATGCATACGAACCACCGACGGTGTGTTTTGGCTATTTGTGCGCTTTTCCGGGGGTTTTGAGTGTTTGGTTCGTCATGTTTGATTAACTTGCTTTATAAAGTAGTTTGATACGTCTTATCAGTCTAACACTGCACGGAAAAAGTTGGAAGAAACATTTAACAATGAAGGTTTACACTTTGTATCAATTGCCAAAAACACTAAAATCAGCAAAAATATGTCCATTGTAAGAGAACATACAGACTATGCATGGTGTGTAAGAGACTAGTTGGGTAAGAAAAAGAAAAAAAAAAAAAAAAAAAAAAAAAAGTAGTGGGAAATTGTTTTTGTTTTTTTTTTTTCGCTTTTTGTTTTTTTGGCAGATGAAGAGGACAGTGTGAAGCACCAAAAATTGAAGAGGTGGATTTTGGCCTTAGGGAAGAAAAAAAATTACCACCTATGTGCTCCATTGCTCCGAGAACTGATGCCACAAAAAAAAAAAAAAAACCAATAAAGTTGCCTTATGCTGTGCATGTGTAAACCTGCGCCTGAAATTTGACTGTTTTTCCGTAAGCTGACATATCAGGGAACAGCAAATGAATGGTGACATAACGGCATTTTAGTTCATTGAGAGATTTAGCTTCTGCGACGGTAACGTGTTGGGCCTGTTGGACACCGCCGAGTGATTTTCTGACGCTAAAACACAACGAAAAAGCAGAACAGCACACAAAACAAAGTGTGAAGTAACGCAGTTTTAATGCACGACACAAAACAGGGCAAGAAATTTTCAGTAATATGCCTTCTTCAGCGACAAAAAAGCAAACAAACAAACAAACAACAAAAAACAGTACAGACATGAACATGCGCAATACTCCCCTTGTGAAGCCAAAGTGGTGAATGACTTTGGCTTCACCACTCTGGCTTCACGAGGGGAGTATTGCGATGTTAATGTCTGTACTGTTTTTATTTTTATTTATTTTGTCGCTGAGCAAGGCGTATTGCCGAAAATTTCTTGTCCTGTTTTGTGTCGTGCATTAAAACTGCGTTACTTCACACTTTGATTTTGTGTGCTCTTCTGCTTTTTCGTCGTGTTCCGGTAACGCTGCAGTTTGTTTCATTTGACGCTAAAATACATTGAACAGAGTATATATGACTCCCAAATGTACTGTATAACCCATGAATGTACCTTTGAATATACTGGGTAACCCCGGAATGTACTGGAGGACCTTTGTATAACCCAGTTACGTCTGAATGTACCACGTGACACGTGAACATAGCGAATAACCTCTGAGTGTATAGGCCTATTCGGTGAACACATACCGGATGACCTCTGATCATAGCGGGTGATCCTGTCATACAGCGAATGACCCCATGAATATAGCAGGTGACCCCTGAATATGCCAGATGAGCCTCCATGATACATGATGATCCCTGAATGTGCCAGATAATTCTTCTTCTTAAACCGAAAAGGCAGAGGAGTCAAATTACCACTTTCCGCGGTCACTGAGGAGAAACAATCAGGTTTCGAAATACCGGTATCTGACCAGGAGTTATATGTTAGTGAGCTTTCTCCCCATTGGAGATGGTCTCCCGCTTTGGAGACTATAAGCTTGCTGAAGGTTCATTTTGAGAAGCATTTATTTATTCCCCATTCACCCACTCAAGCACATACTGTCAGTTAGGCAGAATCATCTACCACTGCAGATATGAAGGCTTATCACCCCCCTATTTCTATAATCTGAGACATAAGAGCAAGCTTTGTTTATAATTCATATTTCTTGCAGTCATTGCAACACCTAGCTGCTCTGTAAGTTGCTGGAATGGTGCTCAGTACTTATCCTTGGAATTTATTGTTTCATTGTAATTTAGTCCCTTGCGGATTCATTCCAAGAACTGGCCCTCAGCACTTGTGTCTTAAGAGGTTATCTTTTTATATTTTCTACTTTTCACAAGAAAATGTAGCTTGTTTTGCTCTTTTTTTTGAAAACTCAACAAACATACTATGGTATTGCACACCAGCCTTTTTCTGGTATAGCATTCTTCTTAAAAACCGAAAAGGCAGAGGAGTCAAATTACCACTTTCCGCGGTCACTGAGGAGAAACAATCAGGTTTCGAATACCGGTATCTGACCAGGAGTTATATGTTAGTGAGCTTCTCTCCCCATTGGAGATGGTCTCCCGCTTTGGAGACTATAAGCTTGCTGAAGGTTCATTTTGAGAAGCATTTATTTATTCCCCATTCACCCACTCAAGCACATACTGTCAGTTAGGCAGAATCATCTACCACTGCAGATATGAAGGCTTATCACCCCCCTATTTCTATAATCTGAGACATAAGAGCAAGCTTTGTTTATAATTCAATATTTCTTGCAGTCATTGCAACACCTAGCTGCTCTGTAAGTTGCTGGAATGGTGCTCAGTACTTATCCTTGGAATTTATTGTTTCATTGTAATTTAGTCCCTTGGATTCATTCCAAGAACTGGCCCTCAGCACTTGTGTCTTAAGAGGTTATCTTTTTATATTTTCTACTTTTCACAAGAAAATGTAGCTTGTTTTGCTCTTTCATGATTTTCTTTTGCTTCTTAGGTGGCACCTTTAGTTAGTTTTTTTTGAAAAACTCAACAAACATACTATGGTATTGCACACCAGCCTTTTTCTGGTATAGCATTCTTCTTAAACCGAAAAGGCAGAGGAGTCAAATTACCACTTTCCGCGGTCACTGAGGAGAAACAATCAGGTTTCGAAATACCGGTATCTGACCAGGAGTTATATGTTAGTGAGCTTTTCCCCCATTGGAGATGGTCTCCCGCTTTGGAGACTATAAGCTTGCTGAAGGTTCATTTTGAGAAGCATTTATTTATTCCCCATTCACCCACTCAAGCACATACTGTCAGTTAGGCAGAATCATCTACCACTGCAGATATGAAGGCTTGTCACCCCCCTATTTCATCTGAGACATAAGAGCAAGCTTTGTTTATAATTATATATATATATATATATATATATATATATATATATATATATATATATATATATATGTGTGTGTGTGTGTGTGTGTGTGTGTGTGTACATACATACATATTAATGCTAAACAATGAAGTAGTGGGGGGAAAACGAGTGCAGAGAGAGAGAGAGAGAGAGAGAGAGAGAGGGGGGGGGGGGAGGGAGGAGGAGAGTCAGACAGGCAAGTG
>JADBJO010017158.1:5000-12500 GCA_016801955.1 Conus betulinus | reverse complement strand
AAGACAATACAGAAAAAAAGTTCAAACCTTCATCAACACCCGTCTGAGGCGCATCTTCAAAATCAGATGGCCAGAGAAAATCAGCAATGAAGATCTACGGAAGCAAGCAGGACAGGAACCAGTGGCCCAAACAGATTTTGTGGAGGAAGTGGGGCTGGATAGGACACACCCTCAGGAAGCCAGCATCCAGCACCACACGCCAAGCCCTGACATGGAACCCGCAGGGGAAAAGGAAGAGAGGCCGACCTCGCAACAGCTGGAGGCGAGACACTGAGGCAGAAATGAAAAGGCAGGGGACCAACTGGACAGGCATTCAGCGAGCAGCCCAGAACCGAGTGCAGTGGCAGAGTGTTATCAATGGCCTATGCTCACTCTTGAGCTATGGGCCTAAGCAAGTAAGTACACTCGTTCCAAACAAAGGACACGATCATTCTGTGGATGGCCTGGGTTGGTCCCGTCCTTTATTAGCACTAAATCCCAATGTCCGAAACCTACACCTAGCACATTCTTTTTTTTCTCCGTGCGATTGAACTGTTAGAGAAAAGCTTTCTCAGACTAAAATACATTTCAAACTAAACCAAAATCTACACTATTTTTTTGTCGTATCTGAATGCCAGCTTTGCTCGAACGAACAAACAAATCTGTCTTTGAATTCTGCAATAAACTGAAGCTCGCTGCCTACACCCCCGCATATCCACACGATATCATAAACCATGTTCACGTAGAATTCTCTTTTCCCATGGGCCAGATTTTTCTGTATTATATTGTAATTGCAGAAGCATCGTGTCATAAGCTTGCCAACATAAACCTGTCTGTGGAAACCTCAATAATTTCAGCCAGTAGTTGATAAGATTAACAAATGTTCTTGTATATAAAGGATATCTACCCGTTTCCCAGTATAAAACTGTGTTAGACGAATTCATTAACAAATGTAAAAATCGTTTCATGGTATAGGTATGCATTTTCAGAGAGAGAGAGAGAGAGAGAGAGAGAGAGAGAGAGAGAGAGAGAGAGAGAGGGAGAGAGAGAGAGAGAGAGAGAGAGAGGGGGAGAGAGAGATGCGGGCATAGAGACAACCGGACGAAGAGAGACAGACTGAACATGGTAAAAGAGACGAAATGACAATAAACAGATAAATAAATAAATAAATAAATACACACACAAACAAATGAATAATCAAGAAAGGAAAGAAATCGAGAAGATGTGAGAAAGAAAAGGAGAAAGCACGACAGAAATCCAGTATAAAAGGAAAGAAGGAAGGACGAAAGAAAGCGTGAAATTAAAGAACGAAGGATTGAAAAAAGCAAAAAATAAATGAAGAAATAAATACAGACAATATAAAGAAAACAATTATGATCGATAGAAAAGAGGTTCAGGAAAAGGTAACTGAAGAAGAAAGAAAATGGGCATGAAAGGATGAAGCAAACAATAGAAGGAAGGAAAGAAGAGATCAACAAAAGTAAGAAAGGGAAAAAAGGGAAGCGAAGACAGAAATAGTGCACGAAAAGGAAAGAAGCGCAGAAGAAGTTATGTAAGAAGAAATGAAGAAAGAAAGGAAGTAATGAAGAAATGAAGGAAGACGAAGACCGGAAAAAAACGCAATAAACCTATAAATAGAAAAGGAATGAAAGTGGAAAGGGAGAATGTAACGAAAAGGGAAAGAAAAGAAGCATGGAAAGATGGAAGAAAGCGGAAGCGGAAGTTTCAGTATAGGTCATGGGCCCTTCTCAATGGGATACAATACATATCGGGTTGCGAGATGAAGAGGATTAAGTAAGTAAGTAAGTACATTTTTGAATAAACACCATGATTAGACAATTATATAACATGACATGATAGTTCAGCATTAATCCAGCCTGACTGCGTAATCCAAGAATACTTTTACTGAGTAGAACAGTACGTCTTTTAAACGCTTTTTCGTACAAATATATGCAAACATTCTTCAATAATTTCGTTTCGATTTGCCATGAGCAACACAACTTAAAACAGACATGGGGGGGGGGGGGGGGGGGGGGGGGGGGGGGGGGGGGGGGGGGGGAGGGGTGGAGGGGGGGGGGGGGGGGGGGGGAATAAAATCGTAAATCAATAAAATCGTCTTGGAAGGCAGGGCAGCACAGCAAAAAATGTGTGTTCATCCTCTTTGGCATTCTTACACAACGGCCCTATAATAGCATCTTCATCAACATTAGTATACCGATGTTTATATAGTTTCTTCAAATGTCTATCAATGTCAAGCAAAAGATACGTATCACAATTCCTAGACGATTTAAAACGTTCTATAAAAAAGCGTACCTGTCACTGTTTTGAATGTGCCCCCCCCCCCCCCCCCCCCCCCCATTTTCTGCCATCGGGTACCAATCAACCTTTGACGTAGTTCTTTTAAAAAGACATTGACATTTTCCACACCTTGATTGACCCAGACGAACCCGAACCCACTTTGATAAAAAAAATCTCGAATGTCAGATGCCCAAAATTTCATACCTTTTAATTCTAAAACTAAGCAAAATTTGATACGCCCTATATGGTAATATTTTCTCATCCATACGCAGAACTCTCAACCAGTAACTAATACATCGCAAATAGGAGTTCATGTACATAGGATATTGACCTGTATCACCAGACACACAAAATCATTTGGCGGTTTAGGTTGCACTCCCAAGAATCTTTTAAAGCAAACAGGTGAGCCTTTTGTACTTCAGCGACAGCTTCATCCACAATCCATAACTCTGCTCCATACTGAGCAATTGGTCGGACTTGCGCAGCAAAAAGTTTAAGCAACACAACCAAAGAGCTATTATTAAGCATATACCATTTACGTAGTAACGCATGCTTTGCTCTGCTCGCAGGGTCTTGACAGGCAGGTGAAAAACTAAGACGGGTAGTGAAATGAAATGCCAAGATATTTGTAATAATTCACAACACCCATTGCCTCGCCATTTAAAAAACCACCTTTCCCTTGCTTGCCAGGTATCCACCTGTTCGAAAACCACGATGCAACTCTTTTCCATACTATCTTAAGATGAAGCCGTTCAGCTGTAATATGAAGGTTATTTAACTGGGTTTGGAGTCCGGCTGGAATGTCTGATAACAAAGCAATATTGTCAGGCAGTAACAAGATAAATAATTCGAAGATTCAGGAGACAACGTGGCTCCATGACGTCCCTTTACAATTATTTCTGAGAAGTTCATGGTCCTGATAACAGTTCACATGGAATTCCAAAGGCAAGTGATCGGACTCAATGCGTTCTTGTACATACAGGGAACATGATGACATAATACATAGATAAAGATCAACAGAGGCCAAAAAATAATCATCAAGACTATCACCTGTGTCAGAAACGTATGTGAAACGACCTGTTAAACTCCGTTTGAAATGCATAGTTCTAGAGCTGTGCACATGCTTAGTAAATACTTACCATATGTATTTAATACTTGTCTTCAGACTCCCTTTTAACACGAAAAGAATATTTTTTTAAACATGCACTACAAACAGTGCTATTAGCATCTGTGTCCTGACCGATATTGGACGTTCTGCTGTTAAGGTCTCCGTTTAAAAGAATATACATGTTACGAAATTCAAAGACCTTCTGTCTGAGAATATCTTCTCGTGCACGCATACTGTTATCAACATCAAAATACGAGTAGTATGGTGAATGTTCCGGGGGTACATGTGTACATGCATACAAAACATCTTTTGCCAAATTAAGTAGACATTTTTTGTAGACTTTTAGAAATTACAAACATAATAACATTGTTGCAATCAACATCAATTGCTTTAACGTATTGCAAAAGTTCGTTTTTCACGAGACAAATTATTCCACTGACCGTCTCCCTTGATGTGTAAACTGTATAGCAGGTTCACATTTCACATTTCAATGTAAAAATGGGCAAACGAGTTCCATCCACACACAAATGATTCCTTTCTCGCTCTCGTACACATGCACTCCTCTCCTGCTGTGTACAGTCGTCCTTACCACCCTCAAACTACACCTCACCACCACTGGCGAAAGGCAACGTGTTCACACTGTCCTCGTGCTCGCTATCGGGAGCTGACATGGCTGCGGTGTCATCTTCTGTCACAAGCTCACGAGGAAGACGGTGATACTAAATTTTTCGTTCCCTCTATGTTATGTACAACTTAAGTTACAGAATCTTTTCTATGACAAAACAATGCATTCCATTCTTCATGCGTGCTAGGCCGGTCGTATTCCTGTTGTAATGGTTTTAAATTTTGTTGATGATCCAACACAAATTTCTTCCTTTCTATAATGAGGTGGTCAAAAACCATTGTCGCCTTCTTATTTTTTTTTCTTTTCTGTGTCTTTAGATGGGGAACAAGTTTCCGTCGAATCTCCCTAACCGGTGCGGAGAAATCTTCCCCAATGAATATGTTGCTGCCCCGAAGGTTACTTCTGTTACCACGAATTCGTTCCTTGTCTTTAAAAAAAAGATAGGGGAATCTTTCTTTTCCTTGAGTCTGTGGCGTCGGCCAAAGTCAGTGTCCTGCGTCGGGTCTAGTTTGTCCGTCAGTAGATCTCCAATTACACCTTCACGTTGCTCTTTAGTTTCATTTTCTTGTCAGAGATGCCATAAAAAATGATATTGTTTTTTTTTTTTTTGACCGTCCCTCTAAGTCGTCAACAGATTTCTAATTTCTCTACCTTTTCCCCATGGTCTTTCGTTTTGTTCTTTCAGAGTTTGATTTTCACTTCTTAGATTTATCACTTCCTCTTTCAGTTCAATAATCTCTTCCCTAGTCCAGCAAACATGTCTTTAACTTGGATATCTTCCTTCACTTCGTTGAGCTTACTGTGAAGAGTCGCCATGATGTCCTTCAGCGTCGGGTCACCGGCTGTCCGTGAAGGGGAAGAAGCTCCAGCAGCGCCGTCACTGGTGCTCTTCAAGCGGGACTGCCGAAGACTTTCCGCCTTTCCGCCAGGTCCAGGTCCAGGGTTCAGCTCCACGTCTCCACAGCAATGTAGAAAAACGCCGGCGTATAATCAGGCCAGGAGCAAGGCAACCATGACGCCGTGTGCCCGTTTGCCCAGTTTTAATGTCCGAAAGAACAGGGCCCATTTCTTCAATACACGTCGAGCCATGAACTGTGTGAAGACCGGCATAAATCCTCCGCACAACTGACCGAAAATTTAAAGCAGCGTCCGGCATGATGACGACCAGGTACTCTCCGGCATAATGACGACCAGGTACTCTCCGGCATGATGACGACCAGTTACTCTCCGGCATGATGACGACCAGGTACTCTCCGGCATGATGACGACCAGGTACTCTCCGGCATGATGACGACCAGGTACTCTCCGGGGAGAGTTGATGCAGGGGCTCAGATCAGCGAAACTTCACTTCATTGCCCGCAACTCCTGTCAGTCGGTGTCAACACTTCGCCAGCCGGAAGTGATCCCCCGAAAGATGGAAGAAAGAAATGAAGAAAGGAGGAATAAAAGAAAAGGCGACGTAAAGGGAAAAAAGAATGAAAGAACGCACAAGGAATAAGAAAGAAAGGAAAGAACGTTGGACGGAGAAAAGAAGGGGAAGGGTGGGATAAAGGGGAAAGAAAAAAAAAAAAAGGATTAGATGAAGAAAAAGGAGGGAAAACAAATGGTAAGGTAGGAGAAAGAAAGAAAAGAACGGCGGAAGGAAGGAGAAAGAAAGGAAAGAAGAGTGGAGGGAGGGAGAACAGGAAGAAAGAAACAGAAAAGGTTCCCATTATAAGAAGAGACGAAAGCTTGAAGGAAGAATAGAAGGAAAGAGAGGTTGAAGGAAGAATAGAAAGAAAGAGAGGTTGAAGGAAGAACAGAAAGAAAGAGAGGTTGAAGGAAGAATAGAAAGAAAGAGAGGTTGAAGGAAGAACAGAAAGAAAGAGAGGTTGAAGGAAGAATAGAAAGAAAGAGAGGTTGAAGGAAGAATAGAAGGAGAGGTTGAAGGAAGAATAGAAAGAAAGAGAGGTTGAAGGAAGAATAGAAGGAAAGAGAGGTTGAAGGAACAACAGAAGGAAAGAGGTTGAAGGAAGAATATAGAAGGAAAGAGAGGTTGAAGGAAGAATGGAGGGAAAGAGAGGTTGAAGGAAGAATAGAAGGAAAGAGAGGTTGAAGGAAGAATAGAAGGAAAGAGAGATTGAAGGAAGAATAGAAGGAAAGAGAGGTTGAAGGAAGAATAGAAGGAAAGAGAGGTTGAAGGAAGAATAGAAGGAAAGAGAGGTTGAAGGAAGGCGAATGAAAAGAAAGTCAGCTGAAGTAAGGAAATTGGAAGGAATGACAGATTGAGAGAAGAACAACGGAAAGAAAGAAGAGTGGAAGTGAGTACAATCGAAGAAAGAAAGAAAAAAAAAAAGAGGGTGGAAGGAAGGCAGAAAAGAAGGCTTGAATGGAGGAGAATAAAAAGAAAGAAGGATTGAAAGAGAAGAGTGGGGGAAAAAAAAGGTTGAAAGGAGAATGTAAAAACAAAACAGAACAAAATACAAAATACACACACACACAACACACCAAAACCAACAACCAACCAACCACACCAACCAAAAACAAACTAAAAAAAACAAAAAAACAAAAAACAAAAACAAAAAAAAAAAACAGGCGAAGGACGGGGAATGGAGGGAAAAAAAATTGAAGGCAGGAGAATGGACGGGAAGATGGAAAGAAAGAAGGGTGCAAGGAAGGAAGGAAGGAAGAAGGGAAGAAAAAATGATTGACGTGAGGAGAATGGAAAGAAAGAACGGCTGAGAAAGGATAGTGGAAAGAAAGAAGGTTGAAGGAACGAAAATGAAGACAAGGAAGAATGAAAAAAGGAGAATGGAAGGATAGAAGGAAAGAAGGATTAAAAGAAGGAGAGAGAAGGGAAAGACGGGTTGAAGGAAGAAGGAAAACGGAAAAAGAAGTGTGGAAGAAATGAGAAAGGGAAGGAAAGAAATGGTTGAAGAATGAAGAATGGAAAGGAAGAAGGATTAAAGGAATGAGAATGGAAGGGAAAAGAGTTTAATGGAAGAAGAATGGAAAAAAAGAAAAGCGGGAGGAAGGCTTGAGAGGAAGAAAAGGAGTGAAAGAAAAGACATGGGGGGGGGGGGGGGGGGGGAGAAGGAAAAATAGAAGAACGGACGTATGTCTTAAAGAAGGAAACTGGAAGAAAAGAAAGGTGGCAGGACGGAGAATGGAAGAAAAGAAAGGGTGGCAGAACGGAGAATGGAAGAAAAGAAAGGGTGGCAGGATGGAGAATGGAAAAAGAAAGGTGAAGGAAAGAAAGAAAGGGAAGAAAAGAGTGGGGGGAAAAACAGAAAGAAAGCAGTTACTCACTGACATGAATGCATGGTGTCAGTTGCCATACCACAGACTGTGTGCTGGTGGCGGTCGTAGATGTATCAGTCCCGGCATTATCCGGGTGGAGTGCAGTGGGTATAGCACAGACTGTGTGCTGGTGGCGGCCCAAGATACAGCAGTCCCGGCATTTATCCGGGTGGAGTGCAGTGGGTATAGCACAGACTGTGTGGCGGCCATA
>JADBJO010017157.1:28803-38464 GCA_016801955.1 Conus betulinus | reverse complement strand
GTTAAAGTCAGTAGAGGGACAGGGATGGTTAAAGTCAGTAGAGGGACAGGGATGGTTAAAGTCAGTAGAGGGACAGGGATGGTTAAAGTCAGTAGAGGGACAGGTTAAAGTCAGTACAGGGATGGGATGGTTAAAGTCAGTATAGGGACAGGGATGGTTAAAGTCAGTATAGGGACAGGGATGGTTAAAGTCAGTATAGGGACAGGGGTGGTTAAAGTCAGTAGAAGGACAGGAATGTTCTCAGCATCACATCATGTCGTGCCTATAGACAAGGTGAACTTCTGACAGTTTACTGCCCCTTCGGACAATAAGCTATGGGAACTTTGACCTTTTCTAATCTTTCAAGTGTGATTTCCTGTTGTGTACCAGGTTTCTGTCATTCTTTCTTTTTCAACTAAAATTGGACAGTCCAGTGAGATGTTTTTAAGAAAAAGTTCCTCAAATTTATCTCCATGTTTTTTTAACAAGCTTGACATTGAACAGTTGTTGGGGGTTTTTTTTTTTTTTTTTGCAAGTCTTATTTGTTTGTCATGCAGACAGGCAGTGTATGCTTTGTTGTTTTTGTTGTGCTTGTTCTTGTTTTTAAATGCTGGCTGGAAGAGTTTGCCAAGTGGCTGCTCTGATGAATGCTAGGAGTTTGTCATACTATTAATGTGTTATTGTTTGGGGTAGTGTGGTGAAAGAGATTTTTAAACTTGTCACATGATAAACTGCATGTTTAGGTGACAGAGCTGGAGCATCTCCAGACCTTTTTGTTGTAGTTGTCGGAGATTGCTTACATAAGTTACAGTGCTTGTTAAAGGAAGAAGACATGAGAGAGACATTATGACTGAAAATGTACTTTAAGTGATAAACAAGAAAGCTGTTTGTTTACTCTTGTGGTAAAATAATTGAATGCACATAGCTCCAAACTACAGCTTGCAGTACTCATTTACCTGGCACAATTGTGGGGCAAAGACACACAGGACAAGCAAGGAAAGTTCCCGAAAGAAGGAAGTTTGAAGCTAACATGTATATTATTTGCTGACTCATGCTCAGGAATAACACCTGAAGAAATATAACACAGATTTATAACAATAATAATGGCTTTCCACAGAAACTTTACAGCCACTGAAAATGTGATCTACATGGTTTTTTTTTTTTTTTCAAAACGGTTAGTGCAGAGGGTGTCAGCTTTAACAAAATCTACCTCTAGCTCTGTCCATCTCATTTGAAACTGGTTTACGTTATTGAATTGGGGACCCAGACATACTTGCAGGAGTGCGTAAGAGTGGAAAGGTCCAAATATACATGTAATCATCCGACTCATTTGGTGCTGTGGTACCATACTTTAAGAAAACTTGATGGATATGCAGTAAGAAAGTGGCTGGTACAAGCTTTCCCTGGTAACTTGCTAAACAGTTACATAACCATCTGCCAGCTGCTTCAAGAGCTTTATTTGGCATTGGGTCACTTCACTGAGATATGGGGTGAATGTCGGTATCCATGATGTGCTGCTACAGGCTGGTGGGTTTGACTTTTTGTATCCCAGTGTTTGCAGTTTACTATTGTGCCAGTCTTCTATGACTTCAGTGTAGAAAGTGAATGGAAATTCATGAACAAATGCGTCCTCAGGCTCAATATCAATATGAAATGGAGAAACTAAAATAGTGTTAACCTTTGCCAAATATCGTTTAAGATTTTGCATGCTGTATACAGGACCACTCTTTTAGTATAGGAATAAAACCCTTTCCATGCATCGTTGGTCTCCAGGTATTCTAGCTCATTTTGTGAAAGCATAAGGCTTTACAGCAGATTGTTGGTCTCCAGCGACCCGAGGTCTTGTGTGAAGGAATAAAGCCTTGCTGTATGCCGTGGGTCTCCAGGTGGCATATGTTTACTGACAGAATAAAGCATTTCAGTGGTTTTGTTCCTTGTTGACTTGTTTATTAACAAAACACAAGTTTTGGTTAAACATGCAGTACCATGTTTTATTGAAAAAGGTTACTAGATTTGGGGCGATGGCTTAAAAACTCACCATTATCAGGTAAAAAATTAGGATTGTTTGTCATCTGATACTTGCAGTGTACGGCAAAAAATTAGATGTTGTGGTCCAGGAGAATGATTATGTCACCAAAGATCAAAATGTCTTGGTCAGGTCATGAGACATAGGGTAAGTCTTTGCCTGTGTTGATGTATCTTTTTATTTTGGAGGAGACAGCCATTTGAGATCTCATACTCTTCCATCCTCTGTCTGCTTGGTAACACTGACAGATCAACAGCATAGGGATAAGACATGGTCCGTATGATGACAGAATATAAACATGGTGATGAGCATCATCAGCATGATGGCAGAGTGTGAGCAGTATGGAGACCTCACAGGTCATTATGATGACAACACAGGATCAAGACAGTGACACAAAGTCAGTGTGGTGACATGTTCAGTACATGGTGACAAAACATGGACAGTCTGGTCACCGAGCATGAGCATGGTTGTAATAAGCATGATCAACATGGTGGCAAAATGTGATCAACATGGGGACGACACAGGATCAGTATGGTGACTGATTCTGTCACCAGATCAAATGTGATGTCCTTTATTTTGATGGTGCCATGAAATAGCTTTGCTGCTGTCAACCCCTCTGTCGGAGAGTTACTAGATAACTTTTTGCAGCTGGCTAGCTGTTTGTCTATAGCGGATGAGTGATGATATACACGAATGTGCATACTACTAGAACCGGCCCTTTTCCTCATAGGTTTGCCTCTTGGCAGTTAACAGTGCAGATGCAGCTTACCATCTGAAGTTTGTGCCATAGAAAGTTGTGTGCTCCCTTTCTTCTTTTTCTTCCTGTAAATACAGATATTTTTGAAGAGTCGGACAAATTTGCATTAGCAGACTTTCTAGACTACAAATCTTTATAATGTTTCACATGCTAAGTTTTCGTTCTTGAAATTACTGTCTGCAACATACTCGGATGATATACAGACAAAAGTTAAAAGGACCAGTAAGAAGGTTGATGTTATTTTGAAATTTTGCCACCAAAAAAAAGTTAATTTTGTTGCGTGTACTCCAAACTTTTTGTGAGTGCACAGCCACCTTTATGTCACTGTTAGTAACACTGGAAGTAGGATAATGGTGCCAGATTTCCCTGTTTGGGCCTTACCTTTGTTGAAGTTTGTGTCTATCCTGTCTAGCTGGTTTTTGGGTATAGACTCTTTCTGTACTCATCGTATCTTTGCCTTCCATAAATTTCATGCTAGTTCTTCCCCTTTTCTGTCCTATCTTAGACTTCTGTCTTTCTTTTTTTTTTTTTTTTTTTTGTGTAATGTCTTGATCACTGTCTTTCCACTTAGTTCATTTAGTTCATTCATCTGTCTTTGTTACAGAATGTCTACTACATTAAAAAAAAACTTTTTGTTACAGTTTACAATGAGTTGGTGTTTCTGTCATATCTGGCAACTACGTGGTGAGACAGAAAGGGCATTAGTTGCCCATTCTGGTGTGATATTTGTTTTAAATTCATGTTTGTTTTCCTTTTCTTAATGTATTTTTTCTGGTATTGAACTTTTCGTTCTTTAGAAAAACTGGGAGTTGAATGAAGCTGAAATGTTTGCATGCTCGGTGCAGCCTTGTCCTATAGCAAGGATGTTAATAGTTGAAGGACTGTGTGAAAATAATTGTGATTGATATGTTTGTGTTGTGTTCTCTCTTCACGGTGGGACTCTGTGAGTCTTCTTTTTCTGTTGATGTGTTCTCTCTTCATGGTAGGACTCTGTGATTCTTCTTTTTTCTGTGAGGCAACATCTTTGAAAGAACCCTGCTCTACAAGAAATGACTGATCATCCATACTGAATTGACAGTCTGCAACCACTCCAGATCATTGATTTAATCATTGTTTGTGTTTTGTGATGCTGGATTTATAGTCAACAGATACCAGCTTGGTGGAATAGGTCAATGCTCTGAGATTCCTTCAGCGTGCACAGTGTCCCCTAACTACGTGGAAAATCTGTGCTTGAATTCTTTTCTCTGTGCTTTGGTTTTGCTTTTTGGTTTCCTCTCATTTATTTCCTTGAAACTCTCATCCATTTGAAAACTGGGCCTATGTTTGGCATTAACTGCGACATACGTTTGTAAGTTGCTCATATGCTTGTTTTTTCTCCCCTTTATTGTTTGCCTGCTTCATGTTTTCTTTTAAGTGCATTGTATAAGTATTTGTATTTGATTTAATTTTGTTTAATTGTTTGATTTAATTCTGTTTAAATTCTATGGCAATAGATTGATGGAATGGTCAATGCTGGAAGCATAATCTGGGTTTAATGTCTGATATGACATGTGCTTTGTTTTCCAGGGTGTGACAAAGAATTGTGCGTGCGTGTGTGTGTTGCGGTGGGACTGGTGAAAGTATGGTAGTCTGGGTGTCAGTTAGTGCTGGTGGCCATGATATAGCCGTGCAATATCATCTGGCATGTAACCAGTTGTAAATAGGACTGCTGTGAATGCAGTCAGGCAGGAAGGGGACCAAACTTAAGGCAATCTTTTTTAGCATTTTTGTTGTCTGTCACCAGTTGCTACTGTCTGAAAATGTCAGAATATAGTCCACATATTAGATGTCTCCATTACGTCTTCTGCTAACCGAGGCAACATACATGAATTATTATATTTTGATGTCATCCACTGTTCCCTCTGTCACTGTGGCCCTTTCTGGGTTATGATTTCTGTACACTTTTTAAATTTTTCTTTTGTTACAATTTCACAGCATGACATTGACGTTTTGCTGTAATCTGGCAAGTTAGACCAGACATTATCCAGAGTGGGCATTTGCTGACCCATGGCATCGTCTATTTGCCTATGCAGCTTTCTTATGTTTTCTTTTTTTGTGGCACTTGATATATTTTTTTTTTTTCTTTTGGGTATTTGATAGTGAAAACATAAGCAGGATGGCTGGGCCCCCTCAGTACACTGCCTTGTCTAATCTGCCCTGAAGAGACATATATACTGAGCCACAAAAGAAACGCAAACGATGGGTCCATTCAATTTACTCTCATCTTGTTGACCTTTCATTGCAACCATTGAAATGAATTGAATGCAGCCATTGAGTTTCTGGCTTCAGTGTTCTTATTGTTGGCTGAAGCAAAAAAGTGGTCACGTGTCATGAGTGTCACGGAGAGGGTCAGTAACGAGTGTGTCCCCCACGAGCGTTGACAACAGCCTGACATCTGGCGGGCATGGAGTGGATCAGACAGTTGATGGTGGCCATGTTGACGACGATGTGCCAGATCTGCCTCAGTGCCTGCTCTAGCTGACAGGCTGTGGTTGGCCTCGGCTGGACAGCATTCAGCACCCGTTTGAGATGGTCCCAGAAGTGTTCGATGGGGTTTAAATCAGGGCTCAGCGAGGGCCACTGCAGAGCTCTGATGCCCTGTTGCTGCAGGAAGTCTGTGGTGACTCTGGCAGTGTATGGACGAGCATTGTCCTGCTGGAGAGTGAGGTGGCTGTGCTGCTGGAAGTGGGGCACAACAGCAGGCCTCAACACCTGGTCAATGTATCGCTGCGCAGTAACGCCATTTCCGCGACCAGGGCCGATGTCTAGGAAAACAACAGGCCCAACAAGCTGGTTGAGGCTGATTCCTCCCCATACCATTAAGCTCGCACCCCCCCAAGCGTTGATCTCGTGGAAGTTGTTGTTGGCATATCTCTGGATGCGCCTCCTCCACACCCGGATTCGGCCATCAGCATGATGAACACAGTATCGGCTCTCATCCATGGAGAGGATGCCCCTCCATTGCCGCCAGTTCCCGGTCCGGTGCTGCTGGGCCCATTGCAGTCGTTGTTGCCTGTGTCTTGGAGTAAGAACAGGTCGCCTTACGGGACAGCAGCAGTGCAGGTGATGTTCTGTTCATCGACGCGCCGCACAGTTTCACCAGAAATTGGTGCACCATGCCTGCCAATGGTGTTTCTGGCCGTTTCCGTTGCACAAGTGAATGGCTCACACAGGTGACGGCGGTGAATCGCCCGATCTTGTCGCGCAGTCGTTACACGCGGTCTGCCGCTTCGTGTGTTGTCCCGAGCGTCGCCATTTGCCTGGAACCTGGCCCACAAACGACAAATTGTAGTAGAGACAGCCACGCCAAACGCAGCTGCGACTTGTGCAGCACGGTTTCCAGCTTGGATCGCCCTATGGCTCTTTCTCTGTCGACGGCGCTCAGTCTTGCATTCTCGTCATGTGGAAGTGATTGCTTTGCCAGGGCGTAACAGCCTGGGTTTTTATTCCTAGTGATGTGTGAATACTGTTCAGCGAAAAAACATTGACATGACTGTATGCATTCGCCTTGCACATGCAAAAAACGCGCTTCCACGTTCATGGCGCCGGTGTGAGCTCATTTCTGACCTCATTTGCACGTGCTGCACACTAGGTCTAATGCCGACTCATGACCGCACGGAATATATGGTCACAGCGCACCTACAGTGCCATTAATTACATTCACCCCCTACCTACCCCCTCCGTTTGGGTTTCTTTTGTGGCTCAGTACATTAGTTATCATATACGAAGTTGTAGACAGCTATATTGTGCTCGTTGCTAGGTGAGTGGGTTTGTTTGGTTGCTTGTTTTTGTGTTGTTGTTGTTGTTGTTGTTGTTGTTGTTGACGATGTTGTTTTATATGGCAACAGCTTTGAAAAGCCATGTATATATTGTATATCAGAAGGGTTAAAATGATATGGACATGGAAAGCTGCGTTGTCACCGCTTGTGTCTTTACTCTTCTGTCCGTCTGCCATCCTTTCGTCTGTCTCACTATCTTCCCCATTTATAGGCAGGAAGTTATTAATTCTATGTGTTATCGCTTTCATATCACTAAAAGTAAGATATATTTTGATTGTGGTTGTAGATTATAAGTGTAGTTAAGATGCATGTGCATGACCTCAGTGAACACATATTTAAGCTGTGAATATCTGAAACACTGCAGAAATGTGTGCATCCACAGAAAATTGTTTATGTTACCGAAAGTGTACAAATGTGATGATGTAATACTGTTCCCTGATGAAAACTTCATTGCCACTGATTTGAACACAAACATTGCTACCAGCTTTATGTTTTGATCAGAGGAAAGTTGAGATAGAACACTGAACGGTTCCCCAGCAGCTGGTCGTCAGATGGGGAAAACAATATCAGCCAGACAGAGAGTGTCTAGATGTTAATGCATTATAGAACAATTCCTCAGCAAGGAGAAAGGTCAGAGCAAGTGCCATGCACAAAATCAGAAGGATGCGGAAAAATTTTTCCATCACTGCCAATCATTCTGAATTTATCAGGGATTTCCCAGTTGAAAAAATTGTTTGTGAAATTCCAATTTGGGTAAGAGAGAGAAAAAATCCTGATTTGTGGTCCCTTTTTGTCGTTTTTCTTTCTTCTTTATTCGTTAAAAAAAGCAAAGTAAAGGTTGTGTGTCCTCACATTTAGGGATTAGATATCAAAAGCCACACGTTTTCGCTTCTTTCTCCTAGCACCCAAAATGAAGATGACTGCGGAAGAAAAACACGCTGCTTTTCTGCCTTAATTATCCTTTAGCGGAGATAGTCCCATCATGGCTGCACACAAAGAGAAGCATGGTAACTTGTCGGCAGCTCACAATCCTCAACGGTGGTGGCTCATTTGTGCTTGGATGATATTCTCCTTCTATGAAGTGTTGTTAACGTGATGGAGATGATGAAAATGTTATATTTCCACAGTATGTAGTACTGCATTGTTTCAATTTGCGCTTCATGTCGGCCTGCTTCTGTGTCTCTACCCTGTTGTGGGCTTTCATTTGACCTTTTGTTGATTCATGAGGGGAAATAAAACAGTTGGTGATCAGTCTTGGCTTACTCCACAACGGTTTGTGTGTGTGTGTGTGTGTGTGTGTGTGTGTGTGTGTGTGTGTGTGTGTACATTGCGCATGTCTGAAAGCTAATGTGTTGACATTTGTCATGACCAAGAACTTATAAATTTTGAAGTGTAACGATATAAAATCAAAATTTCTGCACTATTGTGCACTGGCTTACACTTTCGGGTGTCTTCTGCCGAACCCTGTTTGACTTGCGGAAAACTTTCTCTGCGGGGCTCCGTTCACAGGTATGCTGAGGCAGGGCTTGCTTGGTCAAATGAGCCGGCACCACGCCACTGGCTCTCCCGGCCACAGCGTCCCCCGCAGTCCCGCTTAAGGGAAAAAACAAAGCAGTTGTACGGCTGATTTTGACTGCTTTTGGAATACGAGAATGATACCCAGAATGAAAACTGGGGCAAACAGTGCCACCACCGTTGTGTGTGAGCCATTGCACAATAGTGCAGAAATTCTAATGGTGTAAAACTACACACTGAAATTTATCCATTTCTGCGCCATGTGAGTGCAACAGTTTACACTTATGGGTGACTGTTTGATTGTTGCATAGGTTTTCCCTGTGAGGAAAAGAAACTTACAAAACAGGACAACATTCATGCGCAGAACTGAAACACTGACTCAATAACGCATATCTACAAACTGTATTTACATACATTAATATATGCAGAACATTCGTGCGACCACGCATGCATTCATGCGTTCTATGTAGTAGCAGGTCAGGGCAATGAAGCATTATGTACACAAAGGATGAGCAACAGACCGTCAGTCAGTGTGGGAACAGCAGCGTCCGGAATCTGTCTGAGTCCACATGGGACACAGTTTCCTGCGGCAGAGTTCTGACGTAGGTTCGCAAGGGTGTGTCCCGCTGTGACCAGTCAGTACTGTTCATAATGGCTGGTAATGGCACATCATGCAGTAAGGCACTTGTGGTGGCTGTAGCCCATGTTGATCCTGGTGGTGCGGTCACTCTAGTGTTCTGGAGAGTGTTTGCCATCAGCTGTCTGATTGTGGCTAGCTTCACGGCTTTGTATGTGAATGGAGATACAATCAGTTGAGATCCCCGTTGTCGGCCTTTTCTATAGTGTGTACAATAATGGTATATCCAGATATCAAACAGCTCTCAGAAGCGGACAGAACCCATCTCTTCAGTCTCCACCAGGATGGTTTCAATAAAGGTTATGTCCCAAAAGACAAGACACACAGTTGCCTGAAAGCCAAAACCAGGAGAAAATCATCATGGGCTATGTGGTTATCGCATGCTTACTGTGCAAAATATAGTGGAAAGCTCATGGAACGATTCACAGCAAGAAAACTGGCAAGAGACCTTGAAAGAAGACAAACCCTCCCACCTTATCAAGGAGGTTACAAACACGTGAAAGTACTTTGGAGAATGCGGTCGCATCTGCCTATGAAGTAAAGTTTACGAAGGATTACAAAGAAAGAAAAGAAACACTAGCAGTTGCAATAGACCTGGGAGATGCCTACAGC
Organism: Conus betulinus; assembly: GCA_016801955.1. Lineage (NCBI taxonomy): Eukaryota > Metazoa > Mollusca > Gastropoda > Neogastropoda > Conidae > Conus > Conus betulinus. The sequence continues at coordinate 29,120 of JADBJO010017157.1, read as the reverse complement.
AAAGTCCAGTTCTCGCTTCTCGTGAACTATTCCTCGACTATGGAGTCAGCAGGACACTTGCACAATGGATTGCAGCAGCACCTCAGAAGCGAACCGTCATCTTACGATTTGGAGACTGGACGCCTGCACCTCAAACTCTCTATGGGGTTACCTCAAGGTTCTCATCTCTCCCTAGTTTTATACAATGTTTACACTAAAGGACATTGCAGACCCCAATAGAAACGGATTTGCTTGAGTGTTAACATTCGTAGATACTGGTCTGATCTACATCTACAAAACGTCAAAGAATGCTCAAGACACAAAGAAAGCAGTCAGTG
>JADBJO010017157.1:21303-23803 GCA_016801955.1 Conus betulinus | reverse complement strand
AGAGGTTAGTAGCCGGTGTTCTAGGTGTCCCATGAAGAGGCAGGCGTAGGATGGTCCCATTTTGGCTCCCATAGCAACACCCACTGATTTGTGAGAATGTGTGGTTGTTACATTCAAAAGTGTTGAATTCTGCAAGTCTGACCAGTGTAGCTGTGGGAGGGTGTTGTTGGTTTGGGGGCCGTTTGCTAAGAAAGAACGTGAGGGTCTTCAGTCCATCAGCATGAGAGATGGAAGTAGAGAGAGAGACAACATCAAGTATAAAGAGGAGGCTGGTTTGGAAAGTGGGATCTGTGCTGTTTGAATTATCATGTTGAGTGTGTGTAGTGTCTCTGAGGTATGTGGGGAGGCCTTGTACTGTGGGTTGGAGAAGAGAGTCTAAGTACTGTGAAATGTGTTCTGTAGGGCAGCTGCATGCAGATACAATGGGTCTGCCGGGTGTATTGGTTTTGTGTATTTTAGGGAGCAGTTAGAAGGTGAGTTGTTTGGTGCCTGTCATTATCAGGAGTTTGGCTGTCTTTGGTAAGTTGTTATGTTTGATTACTTGTTTAACTGTGGTTCAGATGAGTTTCTGGTGTTGAGGGAGGAGTGATGCTGTGAGCTGTGTAAAAAGAAATTTGTGTCTGACAGTTGTCTGTGAGCTTCCTTTATGTACAACTGTTTGTCCCAGACCACCACTGCACCACCCTTGTCTGCTGGTTTGATGACAATGTCTTGTCGTTGTTACAGTGATTCAACGGCTTTTTGTTCACCTGTCAGAGGTTGGAATGGTGGACAGGTTTGGATTTCACTTCAGCGATTTCTTTTCTGCACTTTTTGATGTATAGTTCAACTTCAGTGGATTTGTCAAGAGGTGTCTGGTAGAGTACTGGAGTTTGTGAAAAAGGTGGGTAAAATATGGGAGCTAAGGTGCATTGTCAAGAGCAGCCATTCATCTTAATTTTCTAAAGAATCTTTCAACATCAAAGTGGTTTTGATATTTATTGGTGCCAGGCTGAATGGGAAAACATTTTAGACCTTTTGCCAAGACTGACTTTTCATCATTGGTGAAGTAACATTATCAGGGATTCAGAGAACAAGATGGCGGTGTGTTAAACCAAAGAGTGGTTTGATATCAAACGTCTTAATAGAAGAAAGAAAGTCTTAAACGTAAACATAAAGACCACGATCGTAATTACTATTGCATGATATGACAAGACTGGAGTACAAACATTTGCAAAGGATAACAAGGAAGTAGTTTGATAATGCAGTGCTGAAGGAACTGATGGCATCCATAGAAAGTCAGAAAGGATTTTGGAACAGCGTACATTGGATTTCTTTAAAAGTAAGGCAGCCAGGGAATAGAAGCAGGATCGAAACGTGCGAAGAACATTTCAAGTCACTGCTAAATAAAGCCATGGATCGCTGAATAAAGACAAAGAGATTTAAATGGAATCATGACAAAGGAGAAGGAAATTATTCAAACCGTCCAAATTTGGAGAAAGGAAGTAGCATTTGCACTAAAGAAATTAAGAAATGTAAACCTCCTGTGCCAGATAGTATCATTGGTGAGCTGTTGAAGTATGCTTGTAAACTTCATCTAATTTTGAACGTCTTTGTAACATTTCAAATCATTAATTCCAAAAGAGAAGTTATCCTGAGCCTTGGACTGAATGTGTTGTTCTACCACTGTCCAAACGTGCCTTTGAGTGATGCTGTCAGTCAATTGTATTATCAGTCACAGGCTACAAGAATGGGTTGAAGATAATATTCTCACCAGCAAATATCCGGCGCGTCCAACTGTAGATTGTGTGTTTATCGAGATGACGTTTTTGCGCAGCAGCAGTTTTATTTGAATTGTATGTTATATTTGCTTTCATAAACTTTGAAAAAGCATATGATTCTGTGAAAAGAACAATTCTTTGGCCTTTTCAAAGCTGGTGTTCATGTGCTCAGATATTAAATAAGTACGTATTGCTGTGTGAAAGCTAACGGTCAGTGTGGGGTTAACATGGCTGACAACGTTCAATATACCTTTTGTGTAAAAACAAGCGAATGCATACTGTCCTATTCTGTTTTCTCTTGAGATTGATGAATCACTGTCAGAGGTCATTAGTAATGAAAAACATGGTGCAAAATTTACTTGTGATATTCTAGAGTTACTTCTTCTGATCTTGGCATACGATGCTGTTTTGACGTCTAAAACAATCACTGGCTTCCAAACACAATCTGCATCTTCACTTTAGTTGGAAGTAAGCGTGTCAAAGGCAATGTACTTGTGTTCAGAAAGGGTGGAGTTTTAGGAATTAGAGAAAGTGTCAAAGGCAATGTACTTGTGTTCAGAAAGGGTGGAGTTTTAGCAATTAGAGAAAGTGTCAAAGGCAATGTACTTGTGTTCAGAAAGGGTGGAGTTTTAGGAATTAGAGAAAGTGTCAAAGGCAATGTACGTGTGTTCAGAAAGGGTAGAGTTTTAGCAATTAGAGAAAGTGTCAAAGGCAATGTACTTGTGTTCAGAAAGGGTGGA
>JADBJO010017157.1:11303-16303 GCA_016801955.1 Conus betulinus | reverse complement strand
ACGAAACTTAAAATCTGTATCACTCAAGGATAAAGATTTGAGGCAGAGCCTGCTCTTCCAGTCTGCCTTTGCTATTCTACACAATAAGAAGAGTTTCCAAGACAACATAAGATGAGTTCCAAGACAACATAGATGAGTTCCAAGACAACATAAGATGAGTTCCAAGACAACATAGATGAGTTCCAAGACAACATAATATGAGTTCCAAGACAACATAGATGAGTTCCAAGACAACAAGATGAGTTCCAAGACAATATAAGATGAGTTCCAAGACAACATAAGATGAGTTCCAAGACAACATAGATGAGTTCCAAGACAATATAAGATGAGTTCCAAGACAATATAAGATTAGTTCCAAGACAATATAAGATGAGTTCCAAGACAATATAAGATTAGTTCCAAGACAACATAAGATGAGTTTCAAGACAATCACACGTGCATGGTAACAAACTACAATAAAGCGTACGCCTTGAACAAGAACAATGAATAAATAAAAAACAGAAGCATCTACGATTACGACTACTACGCTGGAATACTACTAAAACAAGATGATGATGATGATGATGATAGAGTAGTAGTAGTAGTAGTAGTAGTAGTAGTAGTAGTAGTAGTAGTAGTAGTAGTATTACTAAGAGGAAAATGGGCATGCATACATGCATGCGCGCGCGCGCGCACACACACACACACACACACACACACACACACACACACACACACACACACTGACTGGCAGTCAGGCAGGCAGGCAGAGAGACAGACAGACAGACAGACAGACAGACAGACAGACAGACAGACGGACAGTCAGGCAGACAGGCAGTCAGGGACAGATCGCTAGGCAAAAAGAGTGTGTGTATGTGAATGATTACATGTAGACATTACTTACTTGATGTCCTCGGATCTCTGCACCTCACCACTCGACCTCACTACAGGATCCTCCTGCTTATCTGTCACATCACATCATAGTACTGTGTACATTACTTCTGTCATATTATATCATTACACCATGATTATGCATTAGCTTTCACATAATTGCATTCACCCTATCCATTACCTTTCTCACACTACATCGTTACACTCTGTGCGTGCGTTACTTTTCCTACACCACATCATTACACTCTGTGCGTTACTTCTGCTACACCACATCATTACACTCTGTGCGTTACTTCTGCTACACCACATCATTACACTCTGTGCGTTACTTCTGCTACACCACATCATTACACTCTGTGCGTTACTTCTGCTACACCACATCATTACACTCTGTGCGTTACTTCTGCTACACCACATCATTACACTCTGTGCGTTACTTCTGCTACACCACATCATTACACTCTGTGCGTTACTTCTGCTACACTACATCATTACACTCTGCACGTTACTTCTGCTACACCACATCATTACACTCTGCACGTTACTTCTGCTACACCACATCATTACACTCTGCACGTTACTTCTGCTACATCACATCATTACACTCTGTGAGTTACTTCTGCTACACCACATCATTACACTCTGCAAGTTACTTCTGCTACACCACATCGTTACACTCCGTGCGTTACTTCTGCTACACCACATCACTACACTCCGTGCGTTACTTCTGCTACACCACATCACTACACTCTGTGTGCGTTACTTCTGCTACACCACATCATTACACTCTGTGCGTTACTTCTGCTACACCACATCATTACACTCTGTGCGTTACTTCTGCTACACCACATCATTACACTCTGTGCGTTACTTCTGCTACACCACATCATTTCAGTCTGGGCATCACCTGAGGGACCCAGTCTACTGGTCAGATCATGCAGGAGGTCTACCGACTACTAGCCATTCGAGGTCTGACTACCACACCATACCATGTGCAGTCTAATGGACTGGTTGACCGCTTCAACAGTACTCTGAAGCGTATGCTGCGCAGACTATGTCAGGAGAAGCCAGGTAAATGGGATCGGTGGATACCAGCACTGCTGTTTGCATACCATGAGGTCCCACAAGAGAGTACCGGCTTTTTCGCATTTTGAGCTGCTGTACGGACGCCAGGTGCGCGGACCGATGCAGACACTGAGAGATCTGTGGTTGCAACTGGAAAGGCAAGAGCTCCGTACAGCGCAGAATACGTCGTCAACCTGAGGAACAAGATGGCTGAGACGTGCGAGTTGGCAAAGGAGAACTTGGCAAGGGCAGCTTACAGGTACAAGCGACATTTTGACTTCAGGGCGAAACCCAGGGAGATAGCTGTGGGGTCCAGAGTGCTAGTACTTCTGCCGACCAAGCAGAACAAATTGGAACGGGCATGGAGAGGTCCCTACACAGTACTAGAGAGAGTGGGTGAAGCAGATTACCGTGTAGCAGTAGGGAGGAAGACGAAGATTTTCCCTGCGAACCCACTGAAGTCGTTCATCGAACGTACTGCAGATCCTCCAACAGCTTCGGTAGCTGCTGTTGTTGTGCCAGAGGAGCCCGAGGAGGAAACAGTAACTCCCTTGTTGAGCAAGGACATTCCTACCATTCCCTTGGAGGCCACAGAAGGCCCTGAAGATGTGGTAATACTTACAGAAGACCAGCACTTTGCTAGACAGTTGCACGAGTTAGTGGCCGAATTCAAGGCGGTACTGACTGATGTGCCCCTCATGCACAAACCTAGAAACGTGCAGCATCAAGTTGACGTCAGACATCCCGATCAGATCGAAGCCATACCCATTGCCTTTTGCGCAACGACAGACGGTTAGGGAGGGGGACAAGGCCATGATCAGGATGGATACAACTGAGCCATCGACATCGCCATACTGCTCACCCCATCGTACTGGCCAAGAAGAAAGAAGGGAAAATCAGGTTTTGCGTTGTCTTCAGGAGGTTGAACCGCATCATGCAGTTTGATGCTGAACCCATGCCGGATATTGAATACCTGTTTGCCAGACTGGGAGAGAAGGTGTTTCAGCAAGATCGACCTCGCTAAAGGTTATTGGCAGATCCCGATGAGCAGAGAGGACCTCGCTAAAGGTTTATTGGCAGATCCCGATGAGCAGAGAGGACCTCGCTAAAGGTTATTGGCAGATCCCGATGAGCAGAGAGGACCTCGCTAAAGGTTACCAGAGATCCCGATGAGCAGAGAGGACCTCGCTAAAGGTTACTGGCAGATCCCAATGAGTAGAGAGGACCTCGCTAAAGGTTATTGGCAGATCCCGATGAGCAGAGAGGACCTCGCTAAAGGTTATTGGCAGATCCCAATGAGTAGAGAGGACCTCGCTAAAGGTTATTGGCAGATCCCGATGAGCAGAGAGGACCTCGCTAAAGGTTACTGGCAGATCCCGATCAGCAGAGAGGACCTCGCTAAAGGTTATTGGCAGATCCCGATGAGTAGAGAGGACCTCGCTAAAGGTTATTGGCAGATCCCGATGAGCAGAGTGGACCGCGCGAAAAAACTGCTTTTGCTACACCGGAAGGACAATTCCAGTGGAAGGTTATGCCATTTGGACTGTGTACTTCAAGGGCAGTATTCACGCGCATGATGAGGAAACTATTGCAGCCACTTGAGAGCTCAGATGTCGATAATTTCATTGATGACATCCTGGTGGCCACAATTGATCAGGACAGCCATATAGAGAGGTTCTCAGGCGTGTGTTCCAGAGACTTGTCAGTCCGACCTTCCAAGTGTGAGCTGGGAGGAAGGGAAATCACCTACTTCGGGCACAGGATAGGTGCAGGAAAGATATGGCCTGAGCAGGAGAAAATGACCCGCATTATGGACGCGCCTAGGCCCGAGACCAAACGGCAAGTGCGGGGATTCCTGGGAATAGTGGGGTGCTACAGGAAATTTGTACCCCAGTTTGCTGACATTGCCAAGCCCCTTACTGATCTCACTAAGGGAACAGTCAGGCAAGTGAAATGGGACGACGAATGCAAACGTGCCTTCCAAACCTTGGAGCAGCATTTCTGCCAACCTCCTGTATGTAATTTGCCGGTGCCTGGGTTGACATTTGTGCTCCAGACTGATGCATCAGAAGTGGAAGTGGGAGCTATGCTGTGTCAGCAGTACCCTGAGATGCGCCCTGTAGCATGTGCCAGCAGGAAATTAAGCCCTGCAGGGCAGAATTACCCTGTAGTAGAGAAGGAGTGTCTGGCACTGGTGTGGTGAATACTTAAAGTTCCAAGCGTATTTGTATGGGACTCCTTTCATTGTCCAAACAGATCATTCCCCACTCCAATACTTAAAAAAGATGAAGTCTACTAGTGGGAGGTTCACAAAGTGGGCACTGCAGCTGCAGCCATTCCAGTTTACGGTGCAGGCAGTGTCTGGAAAGGACACTGTGGCGGCAGACTTCTTGAGTCGCTTGTCGTAGAGAGAGAGAGAGAGAGAGAGAGGGCAGGGAACCTGTAAGTTCCAGTTACCTGTGTCATCAGAGATTGACACTCTCGAAGCTACGCGATCGGAAGAGAATGAGGTAGCAAAGTGTTACTGAGGAGTGTGTGGTATTTGTAGCACGTGTTGCACAGCATTTGTGTGTAAATAGAGCAGCCTGAGGTACGGAATTTATGAGTAGTGCGGAGTGTAACGGCTGCCTGTAAGTGCCGCGTTAAGATCATGCGAGGCAGAGTTAGACCAGGTGATTAATGTAACCTGTGGTTGTTAATGTATGTAAAATGATGTTGTTGGGATGGTAGTTTTGGTGTGTGTCAAAAGTAACAGCAGGGCAGAGTGAGTGACGGGGGGTGTGGAGTGTGGGTAACCGCCTCTCGAGAGAGAAGTTGTTGTGGGTTTTTAACCTGTAGTTAAAACTTTGGCAGGGGTGTATGTCACCGATCGGCGGTACTGAACCAGCACGTCCATGTGTTCAGAGTGGTAGCTCAGAGTAGAGAGCGTGTGCGTGTGTGCGTGCGAGGGCGCGCGCGCGCGCGCGCGTGTGTATGTGTGTGTGTGTGTGTGTGTGTAGGTAGGGTTGGGGTTTCAGTTAGGTGGAGGCTAGGCTAAGTTCCTCGAGGTTAGGTAGGAAGGTTAG
>JADBJO010017156.1:35000-38471 GCA_016801955.1 Conus betulinus | reverse complement strand
TGAGAAGACCATAGATCTTGGAGAAGACAGAGGACAGGAGAACATAGATCAGGGGAAAGATCTTGGAGAAGATCTGGGAGAGGATCAGGGGAACATAGATCTGGGAGAAGACAGAGGACCAGGGGAACATAGATCTAAGAGAGGATCAGGGGAACATAGATCTTGGAGAAGACAGAGGACCAGGGGAACATAGATCTGGGAGAAGACAAGAGAGGACCAGGGGAACATAGATCTGGGAGAAGACAAAGGACCAGGGGAACATAGATCTGGGAGAAGACAAAGGACCAGGGGAAACATAGATCTGGGAGAAGACAAAGGACCAGGGGAACATAGATCTGGGAGAAGACAGAAGACCAGGGGAACATAGATCTGGGGAGAAGACAAAGGGGAACAGGGGAACATAGAGATCTGGGAGAAGACAGAGCACAAGAGAACATAGACTGAGAGAGCGCAAAGGACCAGGGAACATAGACTGAGAGAGCGCAAAGGACCAGGGAACATATACTGAGAGAGGACAAAGAATCAAGGGAACATAGACCTGGGAAAGGACACGGACCAGGGGAACATAGACCTGGGAGAGGACAAGGGCCAAGGGAACATAGACCTGGGAAAGCACAAAGGACTAAGGCAACAGAGACCTGGGAAAGCACAAAGGACTAAGGGAACATAGACCTGGGAAAGCACAAAGGACTAGGGGAATGAAGACTTGGGAAAGGATAAAGGGCTGGATGAACATAGACCTGGACTACGTTGGCTAAAGTGAAGGGCATGTAGAACGTGAGAGATAGCCACAGAAACTTTGCTTTTAAAAGACACCATCCTTAATCAAGATCCTAACAACAACCAAAGAGAAAACAAAAGTTGACGACAGGACTGGAGAGGGACGGTTTGATTGTGAGGGCGCGTTAATCAATCAAAGGTCAAAAAGTGGTAAGAGCGCAAGCTGGGGATGACTACTGAAGCCGTTCCAGATAAAATCACCATTATACTTATCCTTTTTCCTTGTTCTTGTCCTGGTTGGAATGGCTGGGTCGGCTACCACACCATTCGATCAACTCCAGCTTGAACTCTCAAGTACTTTACTCTCAAGTACTGTCAATTCTTGGGTTTAGTTGCTGAAAAGACGTATCCTCTTAAATTCTAAAAAAAAAAAAAAAAAAAAGGTAAGGGAACTGATACGAACTGACAAATTTCATGCACGTTATATAAAAGATTGTTTGAAATACTTGTTCGGCAGAAGAAGATAAAAAGCGCATTCTCAATCAAAAGTGTGTTGTGTTGATCTACAAAATACCAACAGGGAAATGAATTACATGTTTATTTAAGTGTTTCTAAAACAAAGACTCTGGATCTATCAGGCCCATTAGGTTCTCTCGAGGTATTTTTTTCCACTCAGAATTTGTTTTTCTCAGTGCCATCAACATGGCATTTTCTCTTGCTATGAAGAAATCTTCCGACAGAAAAAGAGTGCTGGCCAGTAACCGCACATGAAGTCGGATTTTCTTTCAGCCTTACACCCGGGAAGACCTTTTCAAAGGACAAAATAATACTGATTTTGATCCAGAAAGGAAATCTGAGGTAAGGCCGGGACATGATGAATAGCAAACGAGGGCACCAACGTTTTCCTTCCCTGGTAAGACAGTTAAATGCAGATAACTCCATACCCGTGCTGATTGAAGAGTCCATTTCTACATCACATTTTTTTAAAAAAGATAAACAGGGAAGATAATGCACAGACGCATGTGCACACATGCTCGTAAGTAAGCCTAACGAACGCATAAACTCAAGACCCCCCCCCCATCCCCCCCCCCCCAGATGAATAAACTACTTACATAAATAACAGAACAAAATCCCAGAGGTACATAAACACTGGCATCTAATATACCCACATCAACAGAGCAACAACAAACCCAGACAGGAGTAAGAACTTATAGGGTCTAAAAAACTAGAGAAAGAAAAGGCAAAGATAAAATATATAGAAAAGTATATTTCTCGTTTTGTAGGTAATTGAGAAGGGCTTGCGGTGCACACAAAGAGAAACAAAAAGATGCTACATAGAGCTGCATGTAAATGATCCAAAGATAGGGGAAAAATAGAGAAAACAAGAAAAGAACACAGAAGATTATGTCTGCCACAAATCATGTTGGAATTGTTTCCTACTTAGATACAAGCTCCACTGTATGTTTTTCCCCAAAACAGTAGTTGACTCTCGAACGATTTTCCACCAGCAGGTCTGAGTTAATCGATGTCCAGTCTCCTGGACATCCCACGACCATGACTGACAGACAATATCCCGAGTGACAGAGCTTTGGAGAAGGCCGGACACATCAAAGGAAGCAGTTTGATTGTCGTTCAATCAGATGGTAGTAGTTGTCAGTCTACCCTTCTTCCCGAACAGTGTGTGTGTGTGTGTGTGGTGTGTGTGTGTGTGTGTGTGTGTGTGTGTGTGTGTGTGTGTGTGTGCATGCATAGGATATGCATTTCTTTAAATGTATATGTACGTATATGTATTCAAGTGTACGTGAGTACATGGTTGTCTATGTGTGTGTAGTCAGTGAGAAAAGATACCAACCCAGTATCAGGTAAGAAGTGTACTCTGTGGAATTTCAGTTTTCTTGGCTATCCATACAGAAGACCCATAGAACACACGAGGAGAAAAAACCCGTATTGTGCTGTTGACCTCAAACACGTCGCCCTGAACCACAATGGAGACGTCCCAGACCAGAAATCTGATTCAAGGACAAGGGGCAAAAGTCAAGCTTTTTGATGTCTCAGGATTTTCAGAGGGTACCAGCTGCCGTGGTGAAGTGGTTAGCATCACAGAGTCCCGCCCGGAAGATCGTGGGTTTGATTCCTATCCGAGCTATTTATCTGTGGGATTGTTCTGTCCTGATTTGCTCCTACCCAGATCTCAGTTTGCTTTGGCTTAACGGGGAAGACTTGGATCACACAGTCGAGTTTTGTGCACGTACTTGACGCGTCTGTGAGAGTTGCTCAAAATTTCTGAGCGACATGGAGAACGTGTATCTTTGGGCATGGTTGGTGCCGGGATATATTATGAAAGGAAGCGTAAAGTACATCCCTGTCATGCAGTCTCAGACCCGAATCCGTAACATCTTCTTCATTATCCTCACCAACAGCATGAAAATGTTTTTAAAATGGTGTAACCTTTTATGCCCTGCTTTTATGGGGACCTCATTTCAAAAAAAAACGTCTCCTCATCACTGCCTTTGGTTGGTTCTGTCAGGTTTTTACCGGTATCAAGCAAATTCATGGGGATTGATGTTGGACAGATGTGCTGGCTCTGCAACAAAGCAAACATTGTGGTCAGTAAGGGGGGGGGGGGGGGGGGGGCGGGCATAGTCGGTGGTGTTCTTGATTGTGCTGGATCACAGCAGGCACCACTGAACGCCACCGAAGAGAGACCGGCAGCAGGGCAGTGTCTCCTCTGGTGGGTTGTCTGATGAAGAC
>JADBJO010017156.1:15000-20000 GCA_016801955.1 Conus betulinus | reverse complement strand
TATTCCCACTGTATCCTTGCATGAGAATGGGCTATATAAGCATACCTTCATAAATCATTGATTCCTTCACTCATTCTACCCCACTGTCTGTCTGTTTATCTATCTCTGTTTCTCTGGTTGTCCGTCTATGTCTCTCTTTCTGTCTCCGTGTCTCTGTCTGTCTGTTTGTCTGTCTGTCTTTGTATGTGTGGTGTATTGTCTGTCTGTCTGTCGCTTTATCTGTCTTTCTCAATCTGTCTCTGTCTGTCTCGCTATATTTCAGTCCATCTGTCTGTCTGTGTCTCTCTCTCCTTGTCTCGGTCTCTGCCTCTGTCTGCCTGTCTGTTTGTCTGCTCACTGTGTGCTTGTCTGTCTGTCTGTGAGTCTCGCTGTCTGTCTGTCCGCCTCCTCTCTCTCTCTCTCTCTCTTGTACATCCCTGTCTGTCCTTCTGTCTGTTTCTGTCTCTTTGTGTGTGCGTGCATGCGTGTGTGGCTAAGCCCGTCCTCATTCTTCCGCGCGACCTCCCACATGAGTGAAATGTGGTGAGAAGGGCTCATGACGTATAACGATATGGATTTTTTTGGACAAAATGTTCCGAAATATCACTGCCCATTTGCAACCTTATGGGAAACCCCACGTTCGTAATGTCTAAAGCTTCTTGCGTTGGGCTTGGACATGAATTATCCTCTCAGAAGGCCTGTTTCCTTGCTTTGGAGTTTTGTTTTGTTTTGTACTCTCTCTCTCTCTCTCTCTCTCTCTCTCTCTCTCTCTCTCTCTCTCTCTCTCTCTCTCTCTCTCCAAGATCTTTCTCGTTTTTTTTTTTCTTTCCGCTTTCGTGCTCTACATTTTTTTTCTTTCTCTTGGATTTTTTTTTCTCTCTCTGTCCCTCCCGCATTTTTCTTTCCTTGTTTTCACTTACACCTTCTTTCTTTCTCCGATGTCTTTCGGCCTTTCAGTTGTTTTCTTGATCTTTCTTCAGTTCTCTTTAAACTTTTTGTTTCTTTTCTGTGTGTCTCAGATCTTTTTTATTTTCTTTTTCTCTCAGTTTTGTTTGTCTTGGACTTTCTTTTCTTTTGTTTCCGAGTTTTCATTTCTTTTCTTTTTAAGTTTTTTTTTTTTCTCTTTCTTTCACTTTCTGCTAATTCTTTCTTTCCTTTTCTCATAAATCTTTATTTCCTTTTCTTCTGGATTTTCTTTTTAAAACGATCTTTCTCCTAGATGTCTTTCCTGCTTTCCGTTGTCCCTTAAGTCTTTCCTTCTTCAACTAAATCTTTCTTCTTTTTTTCCCCCCTAGAACCTTATGTTTCCCCTGCGTATTGTTGCTTTGTCTTCTCTCTCTCTCTCTCTCTCTCTCTCTCTCTCTCTCTCTCTCTCTCTCTCTCTCTCTATATATATATATATATATATATTTTTTATTTTAAAAAAAAAAATCTATATCTATGTTTCTGGGATTTTCTTCAGGATCTTTGCTGTTTCTCCTAATTGTTTTCTCCGAAGTCTACTTTTCTTTCTGCTTTTCTTTCTTTCTTTACCTACCTTTCTTCCTTCTTCTCTCCATCAATTGCTTTTTATACTTGCGCACTTTTTCGGGTAACGGAAAGAAAAAAGTATAGAAGGATGAACTGTGCAGAAGTACGTAAGACAGAGAACGTGCGATCAAGAAGGTATGCTGACTGACAACCTCTTTTCGGAATCCTGTGTGAGCGTAAACACATTGCGCATTGATTGCACGTGAAATCTGTGAGGAAGTGAAATCACGAAGCCAACAGCTTCCTTGGAAAGACTGATTTTTACGTTTGTTTTCGAACTTCACATGGCACGTCAAGGCCTGGTTGTACTGCGATTATAATTATATTTTATTCTTGTCTTCTTCGCTCGAACGGTTTCTCTCTTTGTTGTTTAAACGTTGGAATGTAAAAAAAAAAAAAACAACAACACACACACACACACACACACACACACACACACACACACACGCACACACACGCACACACGCACGCTCACGTCAAACAACTGGCAGAAACGAGTTTATATCAGAACTTATTACCATCGATTCATACACACGTTTTGCGTTTTCACTTAGTAATTTTTGTTCATATGCACACTGTTTATGACACTTTGGCGCGCTGTCTATTTTCATTCATACGCGTCACTCTAAGCTAGTATTTTAGACACTACCACTTTAAGCTAGTATCGTAGACACTTTTTTACGGCGTGTTTTCTCAGGAAGTTTACAACGATCACCGTTAGTCGTTCTGAGAGAGATCAACAATTTTCATCTGGTTTAAGGTTTTCACGGAAGAAATGCTTTTTTTTATGAAATTTCCTATGTGTTTTTAGGTGTATTTTAAAGGTTGTTGTTATGAGTTAAAAAAAAAGACTTGAGAGTTGATTTCAACGCAGTGATAGCTCTTTGCGGTCGGCTGGGCTGTGAGCAATATTCTCTCTCTCTCTCTCTCTCTCTCTCTCTCTCCGTCTCTCTCCGTTAGTCAAATCATTCGGAGCACATCTTACGACTTGTTAAAACCGTTTCATAGCGAACACGTGTAATGTCTTTGTGTATGTCCTTTCTCCAAACCCAAAATCTCACGGCTGTACAGGACTCTAGGTTATACCTGGGATTCAAATAGATTAGAAGAATAATTTCAATTTACTTTCATATTTATACAGTGAACCGAAATAGTTAAAACAGCTCAATTTCACTTGCCCTCAAGATTTTGAAAAGCAAATAAAAACCCTGTAGAAAACTGTATACCAAGATATTTGTAGTGATGTACATCCACAATTGTAGAATTTCCCATAAACAATGTTTGTCATGACGCCTGATACCCCCCCCCCCCCCCTTCCCTGCCTTTCGAGAGACAAGACTGTCTATTTCATCCGTATTTACCTTACGATTTCACCAATGACCCGTGAGTTCAAACAGTTGAAGCTCCCGTAACAGATTCAGACTGTAGGACAGTAATCCGAATACTTCAATCAAATTAAATGAATCACGGTGTTTTCCCGTCTCAGTATTTTCTAATTCAATGAGAAGGAAAGAGGACTACCAACATCACCCTGCGTGCATCCAGTGTACTCGCTGAATTTTGCATAATGCCTTCAGTTAGCTTTAAAGTCCTCGCACATGCTTTCCATGAAGTTTGCCTTTTATATCAGGTTTGCTAGTGTTGATCGCAAAAAGTGCTCTCGAGATCGAAATCGAATCGGGGAGGGGGGGAGGGCGGAGGGGAGGGGGACAGAGAGAGACAGAGACAGACAGAGAGACAGAGATTGAGAGACAACAGAGACAGACACACACACTAAGAGGAGAAAAGTGAAAAAAAAAAAAAAAAAAAAAGGATTCCACCCGAAGGTACGGGTGGGACCCAGAGAAATGCTGTCCTCAGCTGCCGAGCTAAGCAGTCGGAATGCTGTCCTCAGCTGCCGAGCTAAGCAGTCGGAAGTACTCCTAAACCGCTCGTCGAAGGCTGCCCTGTGTTCACATACGGTGCAGGCACGCACAAGGCATTCCATTAACAAGACGTCAAGGGACATAGATGCTCTCTGGCAGATGCCATTGTGTAATGGTCACTGGATGTGAAACGTCAGTACCTCCACGGGAGCGTCCCCATGAATACAGAAGCCCGTTTTTGTGCTCCCAGTTCTTATAGACCAGGGAGTACTTTACAATGGGAATGAAGAAATGCTCTGTGTGTGTCTGTGTGTCTGTCTGTCCGTGGTCAAAATGTGTGCCACTCGCTCCAGACAAAACTACTGGGCCGATCTTTCTGAAATTTATAGGTATGTTCATTATGGGTCACGGATGATGCCCGATGTTTTTTTTACCGTATAGCCGTTAGTAATGGTTTTTTTCTTCTTTATGGAATATCTTAGAAAGTACTTAGCCGATCTTTGTGAAAATTTGTACGAACGGCTCATAATTTCACCGGCCCATGAACGCAACACGGCCTTCTTGGAGTTTGAAGAGTTCATGGCCAAATCCCTTGTATGAAGACCTGCTGTTCAGCTGTCCATAGCGTCTCTGTCTGTTACATTGAGTACGCTTTACCTTACAGACCAGAACTGAACTCTTTCAAACAACAAGAAAGATTCTGCCATGTGCACGAGCTTGTTCGCAGTGTCTGACATTAACAAATTTGAGAGAGAGAGAGAGAGAGAGAGAGAGAGAGAGAGAGAGAGAGAGAGAGAGAGAGAGACACTGACAGTTTTTATTGCCAATAGCAAAAAGGCCTGTTGGCAAGGGGTTACAATTACTGCATCAAAAGACTATACAATCGAAAGAAAGAGAATTCCAACACGTTCACAAATAATTAAAATTTACAAGTGACAACACCCACACCTACAAAACACATACACATACAACGACAACACCCACACACACCCACCCACCACCCACACCACACACACACGCACACACAATCTCCGCGCACCTCAGTAATCCATTTCCTTCGACCATCAAGCCATTCAAAAACACAGACTAAGTGCTGAATGTCGCTACATACGTCGTTACAGAAACAAATAGCTCAAGTGATTGCTTGTAATATTCTTACTTCGAAAATCACTATATTCTGCTACATATTTTGCAAAATGATATGATAATTTTTTCGTTCTTACTTGATAAACTGCTGCTGCGAGATCTTTGAGAGAGAGAGAGAGAGAGAGAGAGAGAGAGAGAGAGACGGGGGTGGGAGTCAAAGGGATAATGAGCGGGCAATTTCGTTACTGCTGCTGCTGCTGAGTTGCGCAGTTGAGGAGGGAGAAGCAAAGAACTGTAAAACTGGAAACTTTCCTGCCGTGGCCACATTGCATCTGCTGAACCTAATGTGATTTCGTTCCTCCTTTTTCACACGCTCTGTCCTGTTTTTTTTTTTTTTTTTTGTCTTCTTTTCTTTTTCCTCTTCTTCTTCTTTTTCCCCCATCACCTTGTTCATCTTGATCCTCGTTTTCTCATCTGGCTCACGTCAGAATGTCTTGTTATCTGTGTTCGAAATGCTTTCTGTAGCGGACAGCCCAGATG
>JADBJO010017156.1:5000-7500 GCA_016801955.1 Conus betulinus | reverse complement strand
ATCTCAGAAAGTACTTGGCCGATCTTTCTGGAAATTTGTTACTAACGGCTATAATGGCCCAAAGCAGTTTTCCTATTTATGGAATATCTCACGCGTATTCAAGATAAACTGGGAGTACGTTTACATGCTTTGCATCTTGGGTTTTTTTCACTGAAGATCTTCTGCTGTCCTGATGATCTTCCTCAAGAGTTTCTTCTTCACACGCTGTGTGCTCTTCCCCCTGATGTATAGCAGTGTTTAACTCTTTGAAGCACAGAAGGAATTCTGCCATGTGCATTGGGTTGTTCTTAGTGTCTGGCAATAACACGTTTAAAGAGAGTGTGAGAGACAGAGAGAGGGAGAAGGAGGGAAAGAGATGGAGAGAGAGAGGGAAAGAGATGGGGTAGGGGAGGGGGGGGGTAAGCAATGGCGTCAGAGGGTAAGGAGGGGACAATTTCATTATGGCTGCTTGTGAATTGCGCAGCTGAGGAGGGAAAAGTTGAGGACTGTAAAATTGAAAACCGCTCCTGTCCTGGCAACATGAATCTGCTGAAGGTAATGTGATTTTGTCCCTCCTTTTTCACGCTGTGCCCACTGGTTTCCCGTCTGTTCATTTTCTTTTTCTTTACTTTCTTTCTTTTCATTGTTCATCTTCTTGTTCATCTTGATTCTCGCTTTTTCGTATGGCTCATGTCAGAATACCTGGTTATCTGTGTCCGAAATGACCTCTGAAGTGAACAGCCCAGATGCGTGCAGAACTAATGATTTTGCCTGTGTGAAATTGTTCTTGTTATCATTTTGTGCTCCAGACGTTGTGTGTGGGGTATAGCTGGTGTGAAGTGTCTTGTTATCAGAGTACCGAGCAGCCTCTGTAGTGCATAACCTATCTAAGAAGTGCATCATTGTATTCAAATGCCAAACACCAACTGCCGTGTCAAAACGTTAGTTTATCTGGGTTCCAACTGCCTTGTGCGATTGTCAGCTTGCATGAGAAAGTTGACCGTTTATTTTTTTTTTCTAACCGCAAAACACTCTCTGTGGTGGTTAGCTCGCGTCTAGGTATAATTTTCCAGATAGCCTATGTGGTGTTGAGCGTGTGCCCAGCTAACTGTCTTTTTACTGGTCTCTGCGGTGATTAATCTGCGTCCAAATATCTGTTTTCCAGATAGCCTCTCTGGCGGTTAATCTTTGCCAAGGCATCTGTTTTCCAAATGCCCTCAGTCGTGGATCGCATGTGCCTAGACATCTATTTTCTAAATACCATCTAGGGTTGTTAGCCTGTGTCTAGATATCTGTTTTTTCTCATATACACTCTATGGTTGTTAGCCCATGTCTTGATGTGTGTTTTCCAAATGTCCACTGTGGTGGTTTGCTTGTGTCTAGATATGCTTTCCAGATACACTCTATGGTGGTTAGCCCATGTCTTGATATATGTTTTCCAAATATCCTCTGTGGTAGTTTACTTGTGTCTAGATATCTGTTTTCCAGAATACCCGTTGTATTGATCAGCCTGTTTCCAGCTGTGGTCCAAACGCTCTGCCTACTGATCTACTCTGTGGTGCATAGCCCATGCCCGAAGTGACTCGTGATCTGTGTACCAAGTGCAGTATGTTGTAGTTAGCCAGTGGACTGAGGGCATAGTTGTGACATGATGACATTAGAAAACGATCCACAGTCAGTACACAGGGGGAGCACGACAACAGCCTGACCTTTCAGCCACAGGGGCCTGACGCAATGAGCAAAGGACACGTGCAACAGCACAACGTATGTTCGTAAATCAGCTGGCACTACACAACTGGGTGTACGTGACCTTTACAGCGCAGTGATAAAGCCTTTTTTTTTTTTTGAAGACGCCTCAAAGAGAATGGACAGTTTTGTCAATACTGTCAGACCAATAAAAAAAAAGGCAGATGTGACAGTAGTGTTGGTTACAATGAAAATCTTGGCGTTGAAGCAACCTGCTTATCAGGAAGTTCGTTATTAAACTATTCTGATATCAGTGTGGTTGGAAAGGAAATCTTGCATGAAATATGACCTAATCACTGTGCAATTACCATTTAAACTAGTGATCAAAGCTGTTGTTATAAAGAAAATCGCGGTATTCATGCGATGTGAATCTAAAGTTTATCATCATTATATTTCAATTTGATCTGTTCATGGTTCAAAAGCTCATGTGGACCAGTGACTGCAAAGATGTTGGTACTGTAATTTATCGGGTTGATCATGAAATGAACTGCATTTCCTTGATATGGCTTCCATGTCATGTCCACCTAAGACATTTGAGTTTGACTGTATCTATTGGCATGGTTCAATTATTCATCGTCCTGCCCCTCTCATCATTGTCCCATGAGAATGGGCGCAAAGTCTGACATTTCAAAATCATTCGTATTCGTACGTCCACTTTGTAAAGAAACTGACGAAAAAGAATTGTACTTCGTTTGATGTTGTCTTGCTTGGTGTGTAATCTCAGAAAAGTGTTCATAGCAGCAAAGTCTGCAGAAGACTAAAGCTTTTGAAATGG
>JADBJO010017155.1:17500-30000 GCA_016801955.1 Conus betulinus | reverse complement strand
ACATACACAGACCTGACGATTGGTAGAGAAAGGGGGTAAAAAAAAAAAGAAGAGAAGAATTCAGACTTAGTGTTTGTGTTCTAGGACCATTATGTTAACAGGCGGATATGGGTGGCTAAGGCCGTCACCCTGGTAATAACCAGAGTGTGCTATCTTTGCAAAACGTTGACACAACAACAACTTCAAAAACGCCATAGATTATCTTCTCACCGACAACAAACTGGATCATATCGCGGTGATCATATGACCTCATCAGGTATCTGCGTGACCTTCGCAGCGGGCGTGGAGGGGAGCAGGATTGGCTAAGGTGACGACTGGGAAATCTAAAGAAGCGGGGGGTTTGGGTTAGGGGGGTGGTGGTGGGGTGAGGGGGGGTGGGATTGAATAGAACAGGGGGTGGAGCGGGGGGGGGGGGGGGGGGGGGGGGGGGGGGGTTGGTGGGGGGGGGGGGGGGTGGGGGGAGGCGGTAGGGAAGGAGGAAGTGTGTGGGTGTGTTGGGTCTGTGTGAAGAGGAAGTGGTTGGTGTGTGTGTGTGTGTGTGATATCGTGTGCGTGGTGCATCACCCATGCATTCACCGTGTAGTCTGGGAGTGGTGTGTGTTTGAGCTCGAGTCTCGTGCCTGCTCATGGATGTGAGAACACACACACACACACACAACACACACACACACCCACACACCAACACACCCACCACGCACACACACACACACACACACCACACCACACACACACACATACACGCTTGCACGTGTGTTGTGTGGGGGGGGGGGGGGGTGGGGGGGGGAGGGGGGGGGGGGGGGGGGGAGGTTGTTGGTGCGAGTACAGTACATTACAAAATGCGTAGTAAGAGCGTATCGCGCTCATCATGGCGATAACACTACGGACACAAAAAGCCCAAATATAAATTAAATATACACATAGCAAGGTGGGTGCAGCGGGTAAACAACTTACTCAAAACCCAAAATCACAAAAATAGACTGATGATGAGTGCTGTGTGGGGAGAATTGTTTCTGTAATTTTCATGGTTGTTGTTTGAAAAGTGTCTGATGGGATTTCTACAAATGTACTTTCCGTATTATGCGTTTAAAAAATGCAATATTTTTTGCGGCTTGTGTGAGTGTGTGTGAGTGTGTGAGCGAGCGCGTGCGTGCATGCGTGTGTGTGTGTGTGTGTGTGGGTGTGTGTGTGTGTGTGGGTGTGTGTGTGTGTGTGTGTGTGTGGGTGTGGTGCGCGTGTGTGTTGTGTGTGTGTTGTGTTGTGCGTGTGTGTGTGTGTGTGTATACATGTGTGTGTGTGTGTGTGTGTGTGTGTGTTTTGTGTGTGTGTGGTGTGTGTGTTGTGTGTGCGCGCATTAGTGTATGTGTGTGGGTGTGTGTGTGTGTGTGTGTGTGGGTGTGTGTGTTGTGTGTGTGTGGCTGGCTTTGTTTTCGGTTAGCTTGTTGTATGTTTCAGTGATCAGTTCCTACTGACCACAACAACGGCTCATTCCATTGAAACCATCGTGATGTGAGCGCGGTTACTCCGTGGGGTGGGTGAGGATGACCACGTTCATCTAACGATGGTCCCATGAACTTGATGAAAACTGACGATGACTTCGACAGACGGTGGTGTCAGTCAGTGCATTGTTCTAGTAACATTCCCTGTTACCAAAAAAAAAAAAAGAAAAAACAATCCTTGATCACAATTCTTTGGATTGACCACACAGGATTGACCAACCGGGGGGTAGCCGCTGGGTCTGTGCTTATGCCTTGTCGTTTCCAGCGATATAACCGACTGAACACTGTTGAGTCCAATGGCTTCCAAGGTTATCACCACCAACCACTTTGTCGGACAATGTTTTACGTACCTCTACCAGCCATCGCCGCTAGGAATCAAGGAACCAATTACCCCTCTGGTAGGTACAGGTCCGGGGTGATCTGGTTCAAACAACGTGGCCTTCTCCCCCCCCCCCCCCCACCCCCACCCCCCACCCCCACCCCGTACGTCCTTCCTTCACCGCCTTCCCTCCCTCGGCTGTTGCTGTAGACCACTGGGGTAAAATGAAACGCTATCGCTAGCTCTGTGTCTGTTTTGTTTGGCTAACTGGCAGATTGGCCACGTCTCTCGCTGTGTGTGTGTGTGTGTGTGTGTGTGGTGTGTGTGTGTGTGTGTGTGTGTGAGAGTGGTGTGTGTGTTGTGTGTGGTTGTGTGTGTGTGTGTGTGTTGTGTGGGTGTGTTGTGGTGTGAGTTTGTGTGTGTGAGGTGGTGTGTGTGTAGTGTGTGTGGTGTGTGTGTTGTGTTGTGGTGTGGTGTGTGTGTGAGTTTATGTGAATATGTGTGTGTGTGTGTGTGGTGTGTGTGTGTGTGTGTTGTGTGTGTGTAATATCAGCATTACATTTTAACTCCGGAAACAACCACGCGCTTGTTCTTTATTAAAACACACACACAACACACACACCACACAACACACACACACACTAAACAAGGGGAGGCAAAGAAAAAACGAAAGAATACCGATTACGCGATGACATCAATTCACAACTTGGAATACCTGAAGGGAATTACACGAGTCTCAACCTGACCTTAGATACCCAGGCTTAAGAAACATCGTCATTGACCCCATTCTTGTGCCTTCATCCTCAAAGAGTTCGCGTTCTCTTCATATTCATGTAAACTGATTGGAACACCTTCGCGTGTGCTTTGCGAGATGTGCCTATAAGAGAGAGAAGAGAGACGAGAGAGAGAGAGAGAGGAGAGAGAGAGAGAGGAGTGAGAGAGGAGGAGAGAGCGAGGAGAGAGAGAAAGGAAAATCGAATTTTCAGGCGCAATGCAAAAGTGTTATTAAGAACTATGCCACGGGCACTTGTCTGTGTTTATTTGAAACCATTACTCAATGTTTTTGGGGTATGGAGCTTACTTTCTAGTGTTTGTTACCATGTTTTGTTTGCTTTGGTTGTCCTCGGAGGCGTTGGGGGTGGGGGAGTGGGTGAATGGGGGAGGAGTGGTGTAGGGTTGGGATACCAGCATTCTCTCTCTCTCTCTGTCTGGGGCAAAGACAGCAGACTATCTCATGTGGGTCTACGCTGAGTTGGGGGTATACAATTTCGGCGTTCTTGCTTCCGATCTGTCAATCATTACCATGGTAATTACCTAGAATCGATGATTATCTAATGACTTGAAGGGTGTGAAGTATGAATTTTAAGACGACCGAAAGTACGAGGCGAACCACGGCAACAAGAACGATGAAGACAAAGACAGACAGAACAGAGAAGGGAATGGAAGAAAGTAAGAACGGGAAATGGAAAAGAAAAGAAAGAAAGAAAAATCAGCCCACATGGATAAATCTGACGTAGAACATGAATCCTCAAACACCGCCTTTACCACGGCACAGAGCTGTAATTCTTTCATTCGAATTCCGTCACAAAAGAAAAGAGGGAGCGATCGTGCCGATCGGGCAACGGCTCGTGGCTATTCTCCACGCCAGAAGAGTATCTTTTAATCGAAAATCCTCCACAACAGAGACGACAGATAGTGTCCCTCGGTGTCACGGCTCGCTATCTCCCGCTGTATAAGGCACTGGCTGTTGAGGTATCCATCACTGATTAGTCTGGTCGATGCTTAGGAAGCGGATCCACGGAGGCTAGGTAGGATAAGGGCCTTGGGATAACATACCACCCCCCCCTCAAGAGGTGGTAGGTATAGCAGAGGAGCACCGCACTGAGTGACCAGTGGCTATTGAACGCGTTTTCATGGTGTATTGCGCGATCGCATTGCAGAAGTGTGTGTGTGTGTGTGTGGTGTGTGTGTGGTTGTGTGTGGTGTGTGTGTGGTGTGTGTGAGGGGGGGGGGGGGGGGTGAGGGGTTAGGGAGGTGGAGGAGTTGGAGTGGGGGGTATGAGGTGGAGATTTGGGGAAGAGCAGAAAGCGAAACACACCCAAAAAGTTAATCTTGATAATGAGCTCGTTTTAATCAGTCAGGTCAGTCAGGTAATTAGCCAAGTGTGGTGTTGTGTGTGCTGTGTTTGTGGTGTGTGCGCGCGCGCGCGCGCGCGCGTTTTGCGTGTGTGTGTGTGTGCCTGTTGGTGTGTTGTGTGTGTGTATGTGCGCGCGCGCGCGCGCTACGCGTGTTGTGTGTGTGTGTGTGCGTTGGTCGCGTGTGTGTGTGCGCGTGTGTTTGTAAGGGCGAGGGGGTTAATAATTCAAACAATCGTTTAAATGTTGACACTTAAACTGGTATAAGAATATGTGTGTGGGTGGTGTGTGCTTGTGGGGGGGGGGGGGGGGGGGGGGGCTGCTGGAGACAGGACAGGGACGGATGAACGAGGACAGGGACAGACAAGGGGGACAAGACCAGAGCCACACGAGTGGCTGGATGACTTTTGCCAGATAATGACAATAAAAAACAGTCATCACTTGCGAATTCTTAAGCCACAAATTTGATCAAGGATTAGATTATTACAAGTTGTGCATGCGTTCGACTAGCATGTAACTATTAACCGTGTGGATGGAACAAGACAAAACATGAGTAAATTTGGGGACTTTACAATGGCTTGATATGGCCCAAGCCTGTATGTGGATTCTGTATTTCTTTCTACGTTCAGCAGTTCATAGGCAATTTTTGTTTGGGAGAGGCACAAGTCGATAAGAAGTGCAGTTACAGTGGGGACAGTTGTCGGATGGAGTGTTTTACTGGGTGAAAGAACATTCGGGCGAGCGCAATTGTCGCCAAGGAGAAACGGATCCCGGGATTCAATGATGCGTTGGATCCGGATGACAGCGTGGGATTTCCGCGCCCAAAAGTTCGCAAGTCTGACGGGGCATTACATTTCAATTTTCCCAAGCCGGAGTTCATAACTTCTGGCCTGGGATATATTCCATTTTGCACGCCACAGTTCGTTCATAAGTTCTACCTTGAATACATTACATTTTTCCGCGCCAGAGCAGTTCCAACCTAGGGATTTACATTCATTTTCACCCCAGATTTATTAGTTCTTATAAATTGGATTACCATTCTAGTTTTCCACTCCAGGACTTCATACGTTCGCCTTGGATGCATTCCATTTTTTCCCACTACAGAGTTTCATAAATTTACTTGGGATAATTCCATTTTTCCCACGGCGAAGGTTCCACAATTTCTATCTTAAAAACTGCGGTTCACAATTTTTCCGAGCCAAAGTCCAACACAAGTTCTTACATCAAGATGCCATTCAATTTTTCGAGCCAAAAGTTACGGTTCAACCCTTGGCTACCACCTCCGACATTTCCTCAAAGTTTCTTTCAGGACTGGATTCATAGGGGTTTACACCCACACAACCACACACACAACACACACACCCCACACATACACACAACACACAAGACCAATTAAAGTCCCCTGAAGGAAGGTGAAAGTGTACTTCGCCCCTCCGCCGAAATTTTTGGGATGAAGAATGGCCAACTTGTTGTTTCGTTTCGTGGCATTGTGCTCTCTCCTCCTCCTCTCTGTCTCTCCTGCTCTTCCTTCTCTCTTCTTCTCCTCCGTCCCTCTCCTCTCTCTCTCTCCCCCCCCACCCCCCCCTTCTCTTTCTCGTCGTCTCTCTCTGACTATGTCATTGCAGTTCAAAAGTTGGAAAACATGTTATCCGACCCTGGCTCACAGCGCCCAAACATTCATGGATGGGGCATGCGCTTTCTGTGACCCTCTTCTGTCTCTTCCACCAGGGTATATTCAGACACACGCTGGCTTTAAGTTTCGCCGTGCCCCATCATCTGAAACCGTTCCAAACCGGTACGCACTGAGTTTTAGGACGATGCACATCTCTGTTCTCGTTACTACTCCTTGACCAGGAAACATTAGTACGACAAGGAGCGCGGCCCACCTCCTCTTCATAGGCAATTTTCGTTAAAGGTACAGTGGAGGGTTGACGATGTTTATGACGATGTCCCTCTCATGACATTTCCACCTCGTGACCATCCCCCTCGTTAAACATTCACCTCGTGACAACTAGAAGGTTTACCGGTTCGATTGGGTCTTGCGGCCTACCATGCTTCTTTGTAGCAGTTCATTCTGCAAAGTAACAGTTGGGGAATGGACTAGCTCCAGTGGTAGAGAGCCGCCGGACTCGTAATCTTGGTGATCATGGGGTTTTCGGGTTCGCAATTCTCGCCGGGCGTCGGCCGTTTTGAGAACAGGGGGATTTTCCCTTCGGGATTAACATATGGTTTCTGACTCTATTCCCCATACAGTCCTTCAAAGTGTACTACCGAGATTCCGTGTGTGTGAACGCACGCAACACATCTTGCACACACGTAAATTAAAATCCCATCACCAAACGTTCGGAAGAGGAGGCCAGTTTGGCCGTTGGTAGATGATACGTTACACATATAGCATGCACCCTGCGTGAGAAATGGAAAAAGAGCTGAAGGAAGTAGGGGAAATTGATGTGAACGATATTGAACGATTAATGACTGGATTGGGACACGGGGAAACGACTGAATTAGGCGCCGAGCTGGCAGCCCTCCAGTCGGCCACTACCGGAGGTAGGCTGCCCGTCGCGTGAATGAGTGTGGACTGTAAAGTGCTTAGATCTTGGTCTTTCGCTGCAGATAGGGCCGGCTTTAGCGCCATGTTAAAGGATTCCTAATAATAATCATGATTTATTCCCATCATCCACGTGATACCCCTGTCCCGAAGACCGGGTTTCTGGAACAATCAAAAACTGCCAGTATCCTAAGATATAAGAGGAGGATCATCGCTGATGACAACACGCGCGCGATGATAGTCTGAAGACGAAAGTTAGACCATGTGAGTGATTTTTTATGTTTAAAGAGAAGCTACGTTGATACCCTTCTGCACGATTTTAACATTAGGCAACCGATCTCTTGGTGTATGGCACTGATACATTTATAGGTTTTTGACCATAATAATCTTTAGTTAGTGTGTTTTCAGTTTTACAGTTGTCGTGTAATAAAATCTTAATAAGTCCCACCCCACTTCATGTGTGGCCCCCTCTTATTGTCAGGCGCTTCCTTGTTTTAAAAAACATGAATTATCTCCCTTTGATACCCACACCTCGCCCCCTCCTTGTTGGGTTCAGTTTTGAACACCAGCTGCCCACGGAAGTTCCTTTTATTGGTTGAGGATGCTTTCACACCTCCCCCCCCCCCCCCCTCCCCCCCCCCCCACCCCCCCCCCCCCCCAAAAAAAAAAACAAAAAAAAAAAAAAAAAGAAAAAAAAAAAACCACCCACACCCCAAAAAAAAAACCCCCCCCTCCACCCAAAAAAGGCCTTTCCCTCTGGTTCCTATCATGTACTGATTACTTCTTTTGGCACATCTGTCTCTAACTTTGATTGTTTCAAAAAAAAATGGTATTACAAGTAATGCTCGGGTAGACGTTGCGAGGGGACTAACAGGCGTGGCGTGACATAGGACAGGGAAATGGCCTCCCAGCGACACACCCCTTGCCTCACAGCCCCACGGTCTTCTACCAACACCCCTTCTTGAAAATCCGTCGATCCTCCCGCTGAACGTAAACCACAGACTGTTACACGGCCCCCCCAACCCAGCCAAAGGGCCGCCAACTCGCCGACAGCCCCACGACGCTCAACAGGAAGAATAATGCAAATCATGTGCTGTTTCTTCTGGTGTTTCATGCAGTGACAGGGTAACCAGTTGAGGTTGGACGGGGACATTACAACAAGAAAGAAGGAGAAGACGAAGATGGCTTGTTTTCTGGTGTTTATAGCCGGTGGAGTTTGGGTACAGTTGAGGGTGGACGGGGGTACATAAGGAAGAAGGGGGGAGAATCATGAATGTGGCTTGTTTTCCTGTGTGTTCGTGCCTGTGGGACCGGGTTAACAGTCACGTGAGGGTAGGACGTGTACCGTTCCACTGACTGCCTGCACAAAGAACCATAGGCTACAGAGGACAGTGACACGTGGTTCGTACGTCTCAAAGAAGTCGATGGATTGGATGACAGGAAAAATACAAGGATAAACTCACGGAGACTGCCTAAAAACGTCTGTCTGTCGCCTCTACCTCCTCATGCTAACGTTGCAGCTCATTCTGGTTATGAATGAATGATTTTTTCCGCTCCTATTTTGTGCGATTTTTCTGTTGTCCTATTCCCGTCTATATAACACATCTTCGAATCTGTCCGTGACTACATTATGTCGGTTCAGAAATAATCTTTGAAATGATTACAAGTATTTCGCACACACATATGTGTACTGCTCCCCCCCACCCCACCCCGCCGCCACAGCCCCTTCCACCACCCCACCCCTACACCCCCCCCCCCAAACAACAAAAAAAAAAAGAAAGAAAAAAGAAAAAAAGGAAGGCAACAACAAGATATATATCAAGCCAGGCCAACACACAAACACACACAACACACACACACACACAACACCAAAACACAAACACACAAACACACACACACAACACACACACCCCTATTTTTCGCAGATGGGGAGTTGGGAGAAATGTAAAGAATGTACCACGTGTGGTATCGTGGGTGGGTGGGTGGGTAGGGTGGGAAGGGGGGATTGGTCTAACACCACAAACACACCACCTAGAACGAACAACATGTAAACCATTTTCATGTTGTAAGGGCTAGCGAGGTTTCGAACTCTTAACATCTGACAGCCGAACGGGCGGCTCTACCCGCTGAGCCACCCGGGGGGTGCAACCCGCCCACCCTTTGGACTGGTCGGCTGGCCTGTTGGACTGAACAAAGGGCGGACCGAGGTGCGGTGACCGACTGACTGACCGATTAACTGGACTGACAGATCCTCGCAGGGTTGGCCTGCTTCCTGGCGATTACGGTGACCCGGTGACCGCCACCGAACACCATGTGATCTTCACCTTCACTTCGTTTGGAGGGAATAACCCAGATGCAGACTTCTGCGGTGGGGTGGTGGGGAACAGAGAGGAGAGGACGAGAGAGAGAAGGGGAGATGAGAGAGGAGAGTTGAGGAAGAGGGGACGAGGAGAGAGAGAGAGTGACGGAGGGGGAGGGGGGGAGGGGGAGGGGGAGTAAAGGGAAGGAACAAGCGCAGGAATGAACAGTTCTATTGACGTTGGCGTGGAAAGTAGTTCAGAAAACTAGCCGAAATGAAAACGGGGACAGTAGAAGGGAAAGAATGATGCACAAGAAGAAGAAGAAAGGAGGGAAGGGAAGGGGGAAAGAAAGAAGAAGAAGAAGAAGAGGAGGCAGAAGGGGAGAGGAAAAGGAGAAGAAGGAAAGAAAAATAAAGAAGGGAGAGAGGAGGGGGAAGGAAGAGAAAGGAAAAAAAGGAAGAAGAAAAAGAAAGAAAAAGAGGAGGAGACGAAAAAGAAGAAAATAAGGAAAGAGGGAAGAAAAAAAGAAAAGAAGGAAGAAGAGGGAAAGAACAGGAAGGAAGGGGAAGAAAGGGTCTAAAAGATGAAAATGGATGGGGGGGCGGAGAAGAACGAAGGGAAAAAAAGAGGGAGTAAGAAGAGAGTACCCGGGAGGGACGGAGAAAAAGGAAAGAAAGGTAAAGAGGATGGAGAAGAAACGGGTAGAGAAGGAAAAAGAAGAGGAGGAAAAAATGAAGGAATGAAATGGATAAAGGAAAAGGAAAAAAGAAAAGGGAAGGAAAGAGGGGAGAAAAAAGAGAAGGACGGAGGAAGGAAGAGAAAGAGAAGAAGAAGCCAACAGGAAGAAGATGAAAGAAGAAAGAAGAGGGCAGAGGAACGAGGAAGAGAAGAAGGAAAGAAGAAAAAGAATGGAGAGGGAAAGAGAAGGAAGACGAAGGAGAAAGAACGAAGAAGACAGAAGAAAGAAGACGAAGAGAGGGAGAAGGAAAAAGAAGAAAGAAGCAGAGAAGAGCAGAGAGAAACAGGGAAGAAGAAGAGAAGGAAGAGAAGGAAGAAAGCAAGCGAAGAAGAGAAAGAAAGAAGAAAGAAAGAAGAAGACCACTAGAAGAGAATAAGAACGAGAAGCAAAAGAAAAGAAAAGAAGAAGAAAGGGAGAGAAAAAAGAAGAAGGGAAGAAAAGAAAGGCAGACGAGAAATAGAACGAAGGAGAAGAAGACGAAAGAAAATTGAAGAGACGAAAAAGCAAACAAAGAAGAAGAGAAAAAATGAAAAAAGAAGAAGAGACGACGAAGAAAAGAGAAAAAGAAAGAAGGAAAAAGAGAAAGAAGATAGATCAGAGGAAGAAGCCAGAAAACACGACAGAAAAGGAAGGAACACAAGAAGAAGAAGGAGAAGCGGAGAAAGAAAGAGTAAGAGAAGAACCGAAAGATAGAGAAGAAGAGAGAAAGACAGAAGAGAGAAAAGAAGAATAAGAGAAGAAAAGAAGAGAAAGGAAAAGAAGAGGAGAACAGGATTGAAGAGAAGAATATGAGCAAGAAAAGAATAAGAAGAGTAGAAAGGTTAGTAGAGGAAAGAGAAAGAGAAAGAGAAGGAAAAGGAATAGAAAGGAAAAGGAGGAAAAAGAGGAGGAGGTGAACAAGGAGGAGAAGGAGGAGATTAAAGAAGAAAACGGAGGAAGTAACAGAAAGAGATGAAAGAGGGGGGGGGGGGGGGGGGGGACTGAAGACAAACAGGGAAGAAGACGAAGAAGAAGAAGAAGAAGAAGGAGGAGGAGGAGGAGGAGGAGGAGGAGGAGGATGTTAAGTACCCTGCAATAATTGCAGAATGTAAGTCTTTGGATTCATATTCTATGTCTGTGTATTCGTAATGCAAAAGTCGATTTTTCAAACACTCGAAAACAGAAACATGTCAGAAATCCTAATAGCGCAAGTGACCTTTCACCTCTCATAGATGATAATGACTTTGATAATTGATCTAAAATCTTCAACAAAATGGTTGAAAGAAAAAAATATTACCCGGGTAGGCGGAGGAGAGCGTAAATCGGGAGATACGCCTCCCCCCCCCCCCCCCCCCCCCCCCCCCCCACCCCCCCCCCCCCCCAATTTCAATAATATTATTCGAATGGACTTGAACTTTAAAAACCACTTGGCTTGATGATGATGATTATATCATGGATAGATTAGCCTATCAGAGACATCCGATGCAAGGCTCTACAGCGATAATCTTTTGATGTGAATGCGTCCAGTGTGTGTGTGTGTGTGTGTGTGTGTGTGTGTGTGCGTGCGTGCGTGCGTGCGTGCGTGCGTACGTGCGTGCGTGCGTGCGTGCGTGCGTGTGTGATCATAAAGCTTATACCGAGGTTTGAAAGCATCGTATGTCACAGTACACAACCACAATGAAAACCTTGAGGCTTACATTAACGTTCATTGTCACAGTGAGTGTGTGTGTTACCCTAAACATGGGCTCCATCTGGGCGTTCCAACATAAGTGTGTGTAGCCATAAAGATATACTACATGCTTCCAGTTTCAGTACGTGTAGTTACAAAGATGATGATGTTGTTGTTGTTGTTGTTGTTGTCGTACCCTGGCTAAAGGACTCCAGGGATCATCCAAGCAGCCGAAGTACTTGAACACTATGGTACAAATGCATCAGCTGGAGAGATAAGAACATTACATGTGTGACCGTTTTTGATTACCACCCCCATGCCACATGGGCAGCCACACTCCGACTTCGGGGGATTTGGGAGACTGATAATGTCATGCTAGGAGCTTGTCACAACTGAAGACAATCCCCGCATATCTATGCAGAGCATAACAACATTTGGGCGTAGCCTTGGTGTTCGAGCCTATGTCAATTGACCTGACACAGCCTTAAGCCAAGGCGTGTTATAAAGATGACACCGAAGTGTAAGCACGCCCCAAGTCTGTATATGAAACCATAGCCACAATATCTAGGTTGAAAGATTTCCTGTATGGGGGTGTGTTTCTTTCGTACTACATCTTGATATTGTAACAAGTGTATAGATATTGTAACAAGTGTATGGATATTGTAACAAGTGTATGGATATTGTAACAAGTGTATGGATATTGTAACAAGTGGAAGTGTATTATGTCATTGAACGTACCACGACAACCTCAACAGCCGTGGAAAAGAATACTGTACTTTATCCCCTACCACTGAAGTTTCTGTTTCCGTGTGTGTGTGTGTGTGTGTGTGTGTGTGTGTGTGTGTGTGTGTGTGTGTGTGTGTGTGTGTGTGTGTGTGTGTGTGTGTGAGTGTGCATGTCCAAAATGTATATTTCACAACACTGTTACAAAGCCTTTTCACATATACAAAATTACTACTCTGAACTGCTAATGTGCATGGATAAATTCAGCGCGTAACGGTTCATGGAGTGTTTTAAATTATAACATTCATTACAAATGAAAGATTTTTTACACTCTCAAGACAGCCCTACCTTGTTCATGAGCTCAAAAACTTAGAGAACTAGACATTAAAATATAGTATCTCCTTCCCAAGTAAAGTTTAACTAAAAACTCACTTGTGTACAACATATTGTGCATTGAAAAAAATAGCAACACCATTACATTGTGCTTTGTGGTGTTTTGACATGTTCTTTATGAAGAACCAAAGGGCACATTAACCTACATCATTAGCAGACTGCCTGGGCCTTGCCGATAGCCAACGATAACACGTCTTTT
>JADBJO010017155.1:0-15000 GCA_016801955.1 Conus betulinus | reverse complement strand
AGACAGATAGACAGCTACTGCTCTGTCTTTTCATTTACTCTAAAACATGATCGCTGCAATGCATTGGTGTTTGCGCTGAGAAGCCTGTCCAGTCACAATATCGGGGTCGCTCGACGTCGCAAATTGTGTTCATTTGTCTTGGATATCGTGGAGTAGCACGGGTTCTCGTCCCTGTTGTCTACTGGCTGAAAGGTGTTCATTTTTCGACAGCCATATAGGCCTAATACGGTCACTTTCGATACTGTGTGTGTGTGTGTGTGTGTGTGTGTGTGTGTGTGTGTGTGTGTGTGTGTGTGTGTGTGTGTGTGCGCGCGCGCGCACATGTGTGTGTGTGTGTGTGTGTGTGTGTGTGTGTGTGTGTGTGTGTGTGTGTTCTTAAATACAACAATTAGCGGGAAAAACTAACATATAGCAAGAAAACACAAATCCTCACTATCTTAAACAAAATGAGTTAGCTCAAAACTATCTAAACAAAATGAGTTAGGTCAAAACTATCTAAATAAAACCCCAATCGGACTATGTATTAAGTATTCAGCAATTTCGATCAGCAGAGAATGATTCGAAAGTAGTTCTTGCAAGTTTTTTTTCAGAAAAAGTATTGGATCGTAATGATGTTGGTAAGAAAGTAGTCAACTTTGTGACAATTGAACAAAATGTGGTTCAGTGTTATCTCTTTACCACAAATACAGTTAGTATTCTTACTAAATTTTGTTTTCAAAGCATTTAGCTTTAATCGAATTATCAGGGAAGATATTTGTCTGGAATAATAATAGGTTTTGCTTCCTTTTGGACAGAACCAGCACCAGTTAGCACGGAAAGGTTCTTACCGGGTCACGCAGAACCTGTCGCTTTAACTGGGTACTTTGGCCAAAAAGCTTATCAAGGGAGTTCACTATCAAATCAACAGCTGTGACAACAAAACCGATAAAATGTATGTCTCGATTCTTTGACGCGAATCTACAGTGCTGTCATCAGCAGACCTAAGTTGAATGAATCTTTTGTGTTGATTTTACAATTCCAACATCGTGATGTCGTCAGAAGAGAACTTACAAGAAGACTCGACATCGTGCGGGTTCGAATTGATCTACCCACGCACGGGATCGAAGATTCTGGTGGATGAAGAACCAGCGGGTAGAAGTGGGCATTCTATGGTGGCAGATGATTCTAATCTCTACGTTTTCGGCGGTTACAATCCGGGAGGACGAGTGTTGAATCAAGGCCAGCCCGCCGTTTTGGACGAATTGTGGAAGTTCAACTTCGCGACAGACAAAAAATGGTCAAAGATCGAATCAACAGGCTGTCCAAACACTTGTGCCTCGTCATGCTTGCTGATGCTCAGATCCAAAACTGTTCGTGTTCGGTGGCACTTCCTATCCTTTTGGCCAGAGAAGTGGCAACAAGCTATTTGTATATGATTTGAAAAAAAAAACACAAGCTGCCAAGTGTAACAGGTTGTGGTTATTCTTCAGTCGCCTCAACGTCTGGTGGGAGTCAAGTACCAGTGGCAGTGAGGTCTCCAGCCAAGGTAGACAGTGGGAAGTTTATCCACAAGATGAACCAAACGATGACGTGAATTCCCCACCAAGAGGGTATGGGCAGAGCATCATATTTTCATGACCACTACCTATACTCATTTGGTGGGGCTGTGGGGTTCTACAATGAGGCAATTGGGGATCTGTATCGGTTGGACCTGAACACCCTTGACATGGGAGAAATTGACACCAACTGGTGAAAGCCCAGATGGTCGCTATAAACAGGAAATCATTCAAGATAGCCAGGGGTAAGTTTTAGAACTGAAGCTGAGACTTTTGTTGTTGTTGTTTGTTTTTGTTGTAAGAATAAGGACCACATAAAATGTTATCTATTCAGCAAATCAGTTATTTGCAAAATTATTTTTGTGACCAATACAAATTTGTGATCCTTACAGGAGCTATGAAATTGAAAATGAAGATGTATTTAAAGTAATCAAGTATCTTGGTAGAATGTTGGACATCATTTTTACGAAAAAGAATTTTCAATCTCTAGTAATGTTGACGTATTTTTCAGTATGTAAGCTGATGTATTGAACTTGATGACTTAAGCTTCAGGTAAAATGCCCCACATTCAGTTCACCAGACAAAGAAAAGGAAATTGTGATTCTAAAGACTGATGTGCATGTTGATGTAATGAATAGCCGAAATTTGTGACTATCACAAAAGAGCAGATGCATGCTGTCTGCAGGTTATTTCCTCTGAAAGAATTAAAAAAAAAAAAAAGATCAAGAAGAGAAAATTAGCTAATAATACAATGTGATCCCTTTATTGCTTGTGATGAGGTCTAGTTACAAAGTGAACGACTGCAGGTAGAAATCTAAACAAATCTTAAATAAATTAGACCCAGCCCAAACGAGAAACGTGCACAAGACAAAACATGACGCAGTTCGACCTGTTAGGTCTTCTTCAGGCAAGATACAAACCATTAGGATGATGAAAATTCACTTAGCCTTGATCGTTTCAGAGTTCAACACAAGGAAGACGTTGAATCAGTACCTACTTTGCGCTGAACTCTGAAGCAATCAAAGCTAAGTGAATTTTCATTGTCCTGTTTGTTTGTATCTTGCCTGAAGAAGACCTAGGAGTTGAAACGCATCATGTTTTGTCTTGTGACTCGTTTGTCCACGTTTCTCTGGGCAGTTTGCTAACATTTATGATTTATTTAAGTTTTGCTTGTGATGAGTTTGCTAAATTTTTTTTTCCAAATGCGTGTTTGAAATGTTATTGTATAGTATTGGCTGGCAGTTGATGTGGATAAAAAAAAAAAAAAATGGTTTAGAAAATAAGACAGAATAAGGAAGCAAATCTATGTTATATAGGTAAATATCCAGTCTTTCATACCATTGATTACATTGTATGAAACTGAGAACAGCTTAGTTGTATTGATGAGATGTTTAAAGGATCAGTGAAGTGTAAAATAAATGATATGCTGTTTATTCTTGAAACAGTCAATCACAAATAGCTGCACATATTTTAGGGGGCTTGGCACTACCTTCTGTAGGGTTAGGGCCAGTAATGTACAGGCTTGCCTGTATACATGTACAAAGTGAAAAATAGTATTGATCTGGCAGCTCCACGCCTAACTAGTCCTTAAAAGAAAAAGGTTGTTGTTGTTGTTGTTGTTGTTGTTTTATTTTATTATTTTAATTTTTGCGGTTTCCCTGTTTTCCGCCACACTATAATCAAGTTGGTTTATGCAGCCAGATCCAGATCCAGATCCAGTCAGATCCAGACATACAATGCCAATGGAGATCATGCAGGACAAAACAAAACAAAACAAAAAAGGCATTAATTAAGCCAAGCAATGTACCAGACTTAAGTTATATTTTCTTAAACAAAATGGGGACATTGGACTGAATTGTAACTTTGAAATGAATCAGAGGTTCAGTGATGACCCATGAGGTTTCTATTCTGGGTTCAGGTGAAGTGACAATGTCAACAGCCTTTGGGAACTCAGGTTTCCATTGAAACAGTGATCATAGTATGGGCTTGAACACAGTTGGCAGCACAATTGAGTTGGTAATGGGGTGTACAGTATTCACAGAAAACAAGCAATTTTACATTATTACAATTAGTTGCAACCAGTAAAAGATGTTCTGGGAGTTCTGAATTTTTAGTTTCATCTGACAGCAAAACAGACAGCATTGCACATTTTCCGTTATGACAAATCTTTAGCCATCACTGGCCCAAAGCCTCTTGCAGTGTGCAGAACTGCTAGGTATCACAGTACTTGCCAGTGGCAAACAAGTGGCTAAACAAACAGCAGGCTAACACTCTGTAGTGGTAGTGAAGAACTTGGAGTAAAGGAAGTGAGCTTTGAGTAAAGAAGTGATCACATGATGTTGGTGGAAAGATCAGGAAGTGTTTTTGCTTTCCTTTTGCTACAGGGTTGCAGATTTACTCTGATGTACCACAGAAACTGATTTGATTCAGTGGAAAGCAACATAAGCTCTCTAAGGTTACATCAGTTACCTTTCCTGACATCTTTATCACTGTCAGGTGCCTGTCTAGATGTCATTGTCATCAGCTCAGAGTTTCCAGCTTTGGTCCATCAACGCAGGGATTGGCACCTGAAATAGCTATTTCATTTTCCCCACTCTCTTGTAATATTTTATGAAGTTGATAGAAGCAAAGGGTTACAAGTCTCAAAAGTAAGGTGACTTCTGAATCATTAGAATCTATAGATCCATACATGAAGTTTTACTTCTTGTAAGGAAGATCAGGTTACAAAGCAAAATATAATTAAAGATGTTCAGGCTATCATTTTAGTTCATGAACAAAATCTGTTAAAAATGAATGTCTGACTGTTCAAAGTTACTGAACATTTTCAGAACTTTGTTTCATTAAGCCAACTGGACTTGAGTCTTTACAGGTTTGTAAAATTTTGGTTAAACTTCACATGTTGCTGATATTATTTTTAAAAAATGTGCATTGGTTCAGTATGACTATGAGAAAGCCTCAGGAAAGCCTGTGAGCTGTCTTGATTCTGAGACTCACAAACCCTGTTCAATAATGTGCATTTAGTAGCTCTTGATGAAAGATGGCTGAGTTAGTTCACTCACTGAAAACTGTTTTGCCATTTGGGGTGATCTTGAGTAGCTCAGTTGCTTCTGATTAAACCAGGTATTTAGACTTAAATATTTGTTGGTGATCACTTGCTTTGCTGATCCTTTCTTATAATGAAAAGGGTGCCAGTTATCAATTTGAAAGATCTGTGCAAAACATGATGAATGTCATTCTGTAAACTATACAGATGTTTTGATCCTAATTAATACTATGTTGTTGGGTTTAGATATTTGTAGCTCTAGACTTGTATAAAGTATATATATCACTCAATTAGTCAATGGGCATGCTAAAGTGATAATAATTAATGAATCTTACTTTTATATTAACTATTATGTATGTAATGTTTTGACATCTTTCTTGCTGAACTACGTGCAGGTCAGCTGGGGATACAAAAAAAATTTTTTTTTTCCCATATTTTATGAAAACAACTCAAAGACAGCAGTTTGCTAGCTTACTGACATTGTTTCAGTCTCTAGCTTGTCAGATCAGGTCAATGTTCTGATCCCAGCTAGATCATGCCTCTCTCACCCCCCTCCCCCTCCTCCACCTACATCCCTTCCTGCCCCCTCTCCTTGGGGGCCCATGACCAGGTTAGATCTTTCCTTCGTGAAGGTTTGGGTTCATGTTGTTCTGCAGGTCCGTAACCACTAGCAAGGCTAGAGGAGTTTTGTGTATGGCAACTGATCTAATGCTTTAAACAGCATTTGTTGCATACTATTGACTCTGTGTGGTATGAAGGAATTAGTGAAAATAATAACTCTTCAGGTGTTTCCAACTTCCCATTTCCCCTGCATATAGATTTCCCCTCTCTTTCGATGGTTTTGGTTAGATTTATCACACGCATGTAGGTGTGTGTGTGTGCGCGTTTGTCTGTGTGAGTACTGGTGTGTGTGTGTGTGTGTGTGTGTGTGTGTGTGTGTGTGTGTGTGGGGGGGCGGGGGATGGGGGGGGGGGGGGGGGGGGGGGGGGGGGGTTGTGCATCCATCAATCCATCATATTTGTACATGTGTTTTTCTTCTTTTTTGAATTAGTTGTGTTAAGAGCCCATATGGCCCACAGGATGTGCATGTGTGTGCATTGATATTTATGGTTTAATGTTTATTTTGTACAAGATTTTCCTTTCTATTCCATTGTTAGAGCCATAACGCATGTGCAGTTGTGTGTAGGTGTGTCTGCGTGAGTGCGTGTGTGTGTGCAGATTTTTTTTTTTTTCTTTGCGCTTAGAGTTGATTTTATCAAGATTTTGCGCATTGTAAATACCATAATTATTATTATTAGATTAGCAGGGGTTGATGACTTCGTCCAAGAGGGACAGGGAAGCCAGTTTCTTTACAGAGGTGGTAGAGGGTGGGGGACTCAGTGGTTTACCAAATAGGTGAGTTGCCAGCGAGTGCTGCGTGAAAGCTTCGTGTGCGAGTCAAGAAACTGGATTTCAATGCAGGCAATTTTATCCGGGAAGTCTTGAGGTGTGAGTGGAGTATGTTGTGATGTAATCAGCTGAAATCATGCGCATTTAAGTTTTCAGATAATTTTTTTTTTAATCTTTATATAGGAGAATCAGATTAGGTTGAAAAATATACTTAGACTACATTATAAATGATTTTAAGAAGCACACACACACACACACACACACACACAGTCACACACACACACACACACACACACACACACACACACACACACACACACACACACACACACGTATACACACACACACAGACACACACACACACACACACACACACACACACACACACACACACACACACACACACACACACACACACAGTGCACACACACACACACACACACACACACACACACACACACACACACACACACACACCACACACACACACACAACACACACACACACTCTCACAGCTCTGGGAATTAACCTGAGGGATTCTTTCATTTGATTATGAGCTGACACTTGCAGCTGGTTATTATTGTTAGTATTATCATTGTTATTTCTATTATCGTGATTATTATTAATGCATATATATAAAAGATTTATGTGCACTAAAGAAGGTAGTGAGTATATGAAGTATATAAGGAAGAGAAATAAATGTGAAAAAATAAAAAGAAAAGAAAGAATCGAATTAAAAAAAAAAGTTGCGTCAAATTGTAAAGCTCATCTTAAAAGTTTTGGAAGTATGTACAATCCCAGACCAAGACAAATATTGGCGTTAGTCCACTGAATACAAAAGATGGTGGTTTAGCAGTGTCAGATGAAGATAAGGCAAATACTCTAAATGATTTCTTTCTAGTGTGTTCACAAAAGAAGATACCAGTAATGTTCCTATCTTGGAAGTTGGTTCAAGGTCCAGTGGAGTTACCGTAACTGATATGTGTATTTTGCAGTCAGGGAGAGGCTTAAAAATATAAACCCTAACAAATCTTGTGGACCTGATATGGTCCCCTGCAAGAGTTCTTAAGGAGTCATATAATGAGTTAGCATTACCTTTCAGTATTTGTTCAACAAGTCAATTGAATCAGGTGTGGTACCTATGGATTGGAAGTCTGCAAATGTAACAGCTTTATTTAAAAAAAAGGTACAGATTCTGGAAATTATAGGCCTGTTAGTCTTACATTATTTGTATGTAAGATTATGGAATCTATTATACGGGATGTGATCATAGATCATATGACCTTGAACAATTTATACACAGAATGCCAGCATGGTTTCCGTAAGCATCGATCTTGTGTAACACAACTTTTACTTGTCATGGAGGTTTTAACAAAACTTTTAGATAAAGGCAATGATGTAGATATACTTTATTTAGACTTTAAAAAGCTTTCGTCATTCTGTTCCCCATGAGAGGCTTTTAGTGAAATTATCAGCATATGGAATTACAGGTAGAGTGCATACATGGATAAGGGATTTCTTAACTAAGAGACAGCAAAGAGTCAGAGTAGGAAGTTCATATTCAGATTTTACGGAAGTTCTAAGCGGTATACCACAAGGGAGTATTTTGGGTCCTATATTATTTTTAATATTTATAATGATTTGCCGAACTCGGTGGAAAGTATTTGCAAAATATTTGCAGATGATACAAAAATTTACAATACAACTTATAATCATGATACGTTACAAAATGATATTGATAATTTATCTGAATGGTCTACCACATGGAACTTGCATTTTAATGCAGACAAGTGTAATGTCTTACGTGTTGGACGTAAGAACCCAAGATTCCAATACACAATGCTAAACAGTAATACTGGTGAGCGTGCAGATATTTCAACATGTGATTATGAAAAGGATCTTGGTGTCACTTTCGATTCTGGCCTGGTATTCGATAAGCACATTCAAAACTCTATAAATAAAGTTAACAAAATGATTGGCATAATTTAACATACTTTTATTCACATAGATAAAGGTATTTTTACAAAACTATACAAAGCTTTCGTTAGACCACATTTGGAATATGGCAACACAATTTGGTATCCTCGATTAAAGAGGCAGTTTGCTGCTCTAGAAAGCGTACAAAGAAGAGCAACAAAGCTTGTAAAGAATATACAAGATCTTCCCTATGAAGGTAGGTTAAAGCTCTTGGACTGCCTACCCTAAAAACAAGACGAGTGAGGGGCGATTTGATTCAAGTCTATAAATATTTGATTGTGCTGACAATATTCCTATTTCAAAGTTTTTTTACTGCATCAAGAGTTGAGAATACCAGAAATAGTGTGGATAAAATTATCATGAATATTGTCGCACTAACCTAAGGAAATTTTCTTTCAGTAACAGAGTAACAAATCTTTGGAATAAATTAACCCTTGACATTAAACGTGCACAAAATACTAACCTTTTCAAAGCTCTATCGATGATAGTGTATTATTAAAGACTATTTATTTTGACTATGATGAATAAAGACTTGAGCAAGTTAAAGACCTGGCCATATAAAGACGAGATAACACATAGAAGGGACATGTAAAGCCAGTTCTGGATAAAATTGCATAAGCAATTGTCCCTATGAACCTGAACCTGAACCTGAACCTTATTATCGTGTGTCTGAAGCCATGTCATCAGATTGTTCTCCATAAGCAGCACATTTTGTTTTGAAATCTATGAAATGTGTAGTCAAAACAGTCTGATTTTAGTTTGGTTGGTTGGTTGGTGGTTGGTAAGTTGTTGTTTTTGCGTGTGTGTGTGTGTGTGTGTGTGTGTGTGTGTGTGTGTGTGTGTGTTTTGTGTGTGTGTGTGTGTGTGTGTGTGTGTGTGTGTGTGTGTGTGTGTGTGTGTGCCCGTGCGCATTGTTCTTATTGGGTTTTTACTTTCGTTTATTTTGTTAAATGAGGAAAGAAAAAAAAGCTAGGTTTTATTGTCATTTAACACACACACACACATGACCACACACACACACACAGACACACACGTTACATTTCTGTCTATCTGTCTTACAATACAGAGAGAGAGAGAGAGAGCAGCGAAAAGTGTGATGGTTGATAACTGAATATTTTGCCTCCTGATGCTATAAAAGATGAGTACATTCTAAACATTCTGTTGCATTGCAGGTAGTGCTGACATCCAGCATACATACAGATCTCCATTTCCTGTTTTCAGTCATATCATTATCAGCATTGTGGTTATGCAGAGGAGTCAGATGTACACAGAGCTGTTCAGTATTTGAAATTCTACTAATTCTAAAACCATTTTGTTTATTCATATCAGAAAACTGTTTATCATTTGTTTCTTCATCTCTAAAATACAATTTTTTTAAGCTGGCATGGATGCTGGACTTCCAGCTTACAAAATCATTTGGTCTTGAGAACAAATCCAACAAATCTGTGCTTCATGGTCAATTTTGCAACAGAAAGTTGATGTGTAAGTTAATGTTGCTTATAGCCCAGCCGACTGCAAAGGGCCATATCAGGGCTGTCACCATGTTAAAATCAACTCACAAGTCATTCATTCATACAACTCTTTAAAATACATCTAAAAAACCCACCCAAAATTTTGTTAAAGATCTTTCCACTGTAAAATTGCAGATCCGAATGAAAAATGTCAATCTCTTTCAAGAATTCAGAGATCGCATCAGGTGGAACATCTCTGAACAAGATTTTCATGGAAATCTGCTGTAGAATGTTTGTGTCTCACATCATGCAAGTCCCAATACTCTAAAAGAACATAGTTGATATGTCAGATTTATGAATGTGATGTTAGAATAATCATTCCACTGATTTGCATTCTCTTCCAGTTCCAGCGATTACACTTATCTTAACTGTGGGTTAATACAGTAAAATGGTTCCCAGTTGGTGTGTTTGGGTTTGGCACAGTTAAATTTTATACAAGTGCTTTATCAGTTTGAAAGATTTTTTTTTTTTAACTCCATTTGAATGAAAATCAAATCATTGAGAGCTTTTGGGGAATGAAAAAAAAAAAACACCAACATAATTTGTAGACACAGAGTTTGTTGAACTAAACTGAACTGAAATCTTTTGCATTCACAAAGTAAGGTTAGCATGGAAGGTTAGTGATGGGAGTGAACTTTTGAAGAAGACCATTTTTTTTTGGTGCATGTCTTGGATGGCCTGTTGACATCATCAGAAGTTGCTGTGATGTGATCACAACACAGGTAACTGCACATCCACACTACCAATATTTATCGGGGTGTTTTTGTGCAGGGGGAAAAAACAACATTGGTAGAACTGTTCTCATGTGGAAAGTTCTAATGAAAATTCATTTTTTGATGAATAACTAGGGGAGTATTATTTCCAAGTAACAGCATTCCATCATTTTACTGCCATTCCATGAGCAGACTGGTGTTAATCTACAGGTTGCTTTTCATTCGCCAAGCTTTTTTTTTAGTATTTTTTTCAGTTTTATTTTCAGTTCCTTTCAGAACTCTATGCATAGTTTTATATCCACTATCTCTTGAGCGTAAAAACTCTGTGACAATAATTTCTCCAACTGATGAGATGAGAGAGTGACTGCATATCTCTCTCATCTGCCTGTGTTGGCATTCCAT
This sequence comes from Conus betulinus, assembly GCA_016801955.1. Lineage (NCBI taxonomy): Eukaryota > Metazoa > Mollusca > Gastropoda > Neogastropoda > Conidae > Conus > Conus betulinus. The sequence goes on along the minus strand of JADBJO010017155.1, from coordinate 4,430 downwards.
CAGCCTTAATTTGTTGTTTTCTCATTTTATTACCACATCCAGGGTAAGTTTTCACCTGTGTCTGCTGTTTGGTTTGTCAGCACCATGATGCAAAAACCGCCGAACCAATCGAAACTTGGTGAACAGATCTGGCTCAAGGACAAACCTGTTCAGTTTTTGGTGCTGGTCCAGACGAAACACCTGATCCGGATTTTTTGTTTTTTTCCAGAGGACTGGTGCATACTGGATCATGACAGAAGCCTGCAGTGTCCTAGTGCCTTTCTTATCATAAAAGTGTTTAGTTCCTCTTACATGATTCATTTTCCCACCTGGTGGTTCTCAACAGATGATTGCTGGTGGACTGCCTTTTCCCAGTAGTGTATAATGGTAGTGAACCTTGAAAAGAAAATTCTAATAAATCTAGATGAAGATGTTCAAGATCAAACATGTTTTGAACAGCAGATGCACAGCTCTATCAAAGAAAGAAGTGAAAACATATTTTGCAGTCCTACTGGACTAGGTATACTTTCAGTTTTAATCTAACATTCAGCTTTTCATTACCCGAGTGTCCTACATATTTATAATGGTGCTTAGAATGATAATCACCACTATTTTGCCTATAAATGAAACTTGTTCAGCTTAGCATAATGATAATCATGAATTACTCCTATTGGAGCCGTGTGTTTTGCCATAAAATGGCGACCTAACCGTTTCCACTGGTTGTGGTGTTCACAGGTTTTTGGTGATGGGGGGAGGAAGGCTTCACTCTGCACTGCCAGTTCACATCCTGTACCACTACTCCTTTGCCAACAATGCATGGACCAAGGTCACCACACTCGCTGACCCCACCGCCGGCATACCTAGGCCCAGGAGTGCCTTCGGCTTCGTCCAGGTGGACAGAAACGCCTACATCTGCGGTGGAACCCTGTATGGCATCAACAACCAACCTCATCAAGTCTTGCAGGACATCTGGCGCCTCTCCTTGAACACATTCCGTTGGACCTTGCTGTCCGTCTCGCTCCCAGAACCTGTGTATTTTCATCGGGTGACAGTGTCGCCTTCCAATCACCTGTACATGTATGGAGGAGTGGCGACAGGAGGCAGGCGATCGACAAAGCTGTACCGTTATCGCCTCCCCTTTCAGATCTCGCTGCTGTCAGAAACTGTGCTGGAGTAAGGTGTGTCTCTTATGGAAAGACGGCATAGGAAATACTGACCCGCAGGAGCTGATTGAGAACTATGGGATTCCTCGCAAGTTTGTGCAGCGGCTGTCATAGTTTGTGTCTCATCTTCGCAGTCTTGTTTGGTTTTAGAACTGTCTGAGAACAGGTTGTCAAGCTTTTACCTCCAGCGTGTTTGACAGTGCTGCAGGAGGTTATGTGGTCATGGATGAAAAACTTACTGAAGGGCGTGATATTTTGATGCTTCTAGTCAGACGACCTTGGTATGCAAGTCTTAGTGAATGCTTTTATTCTTATCTGTGCTGTTATTGTTCCAGCTGTATAACAGTAATGTGCTGACTTGCACGTTGTCACCCTGACCGTCTGGTTTTTGTTCTCTTGACATGAGAGGCAGCTTTTTCTGCAAGTCTGACTCGTACTTGCATGTGTTCAAACAAATAAAAACGCAGTAGTCCAGGATATTTTTCTAGTGAGTGTCCTGGACTCTGAAACCAATCGGATATTGTCTCATCTACTCATCTACTTACTGGCGGATGATTTTGTTTGTTCATATTAGCCGCTGTAGAACACAAAACAAAAGAGAAAGATTAGTTACTGAAACAGTTGCTTGGTCTAGAAAAAAACCAACAATTTCCCCCTCTCCCCTCCGCCTTCACACACTGGGCAAAGATAGCCACAAAAAGGACGTCATACACTGTCAGAAATCTCATTCGACCTTTTTTTTTTTTTTTTTTTTTCTGTCCAACCTCTGTGCAACCTCAGAGGCAGTGCACCCATGCCGCTCAGTGGTGTTCAGTGGCGCCTGTTCTGATCTAACATACGCAGGACACCACCTACTGAGCCCCCCTACTAATGACAATAATTGCTTAGTCACGGAGCTGGTGTGAGTGAGCGCCACCACGTCCGTCCAACGACAGCCCCCATGGACTCGGCGATACCGGTGACCCCGACTGAACCAAACCAAGACCACAGACATGGAGAGGACATCGAAATTGAGGTCACCCTGAAAGCAGGGCATGAAGGACCACAGAATTTGAGACTTTTTTAAATTCTGATCGATGAGAATGAGGATGATTAAGATGATGCTACAGATTTCCATTTCAGTCAGAGACTACATGACAGGGCTGTACTCTACACTTCCTTTCATAATATATCCTGGCATCAACCAGGCCCGAGAGATACAGGCACCTGCAGTGTTGGTCAGGAAAATTTGAGCAACGCTCTCAGAAACGCATCCAAAGTGGATGAAACTGTGTGTGGTCCCAGTCTTCCCAACTGAGTCCGCAGCAAACTCAACTCTGGGTAGAAGCTGGTCAGGGCAGAAAAACCCACATGACTCTGATGGGATTCGAACCCACAACCTCCCAGCCAGGAGTCCGCGACGCTAACCACTTCGCCACGGCGGCTGGTGTCTCATTCGACCTTTGATGTTGTAAAGATTGGCTCAGCGATAGACTAGATCAAAAGAGCTTCAATGAACGCCCCCTTCAGTTTTTACGATTTATGTAATTGTTTATTTGTTTTATTTTTCTTAGCAACTAGGTAATGGGGAATGGGGGGTTGACATGTAGGCCCGTCCCCTACTCTTTAAGTATGGGCCAGTTTGGGGAAGGGGGGAAGGGGGAGGAGAAGGAGGCGGGACTGAAGAAGACTGAGAATAGACTATTCACAAAAATGTAATATTGTAATATTGTAATATTGATTTAGTTACATTTTGCTTTGATTTACGCCGCCTCTTAGTGGCAAGCTTGTTAGCGCCAGCTCATGATTTATGTGACTAGGACACAGCATGAATGCAACTGAGCAATAATGTTGTGTAGCAAAGTGCAGATCAAGATTAGTGTGTGTGTGTGTGTGTGTGTGTGTGTGTGTGTGTGATAGAGAGATAGAGAAAGAGAGAGAATAGCTTTGTGGCAAAGTATGGTGTTCTTTGATTGTGTGTGAAAATGGTTGATTTGAGATATATATATATATATATATATATATATATATATAATATATATATATATATATATATATATAATGCTGAACAATTAAGTAGTGGGGGAAAACAAGTGCAGGTTAACAGTTCTTCCATCATTATAGTAATGACTTGGCAAAGATTTGAAATTGAGAGGAAAAGAAAAAAAAATAAATATATACTGCAATCACTATTATTGGTTTTAAAAACAAATCTGTCATCACAATTGCATAGAAGACAAACAGTATGATAAGAGTGGCAAGAAGCTTCAAGCTTGAGCAGTTATAGTGTGTTCCATAACATTGCACAACTGAGTGCCTCAGTGGTTGCAGTAACAAGCAATACGTTCTTTGCTGTAACAGGAGAATTATGCTTTAAAGCTTACAGGAAGTAAGCAAATGTACAGAATGGAGACAAAATTAGACTAAGGTCCAAAATGGAAGAACTTCAAGAAGAACACATTGTAATAAATTGTATGGAAAATGAAAATAAGGTGAAGAAAGAGCATGGGAAAATGCTAGAGAGAGACAAGGAGAGAATTACACTGCAGCTGTCATTACTGATAAGTTGACGCCACGATTTTAAGGATGAAATCATTATAACTTTTTAAGTAGTTTTTAAGACTTGCCAACAACTTCCAACTTCCGAGCACCTATAGAGTATAAATCTAACATCGGTGACCTTCAGAGATAAACTTGTAAACAGTTTCATTTTATATCCATAGATATTTGTATCCATCTGCAGTCCATAACTGCCTTTAAAACAGTTTGAGCATGTCTTCAGTTTATATATATATATATATATATATATATATATATATGATGAATACTTATCTATTCACGGCTAGAGACCAAGCTCTAAGCGCTTTACAATCCACACTCGTTTACACAACAGGCTGCCTACCTGGGTAGTGCCGACTGAAGGTGTCTGCTGGCACTTCAGTTGTTTCCCATGTCATCCAGTCAACATCGTTCAATATTGTTCATGCAATTTCCGTACTTCCATTATTCTTTCCATGTCTCAAGCAGGGTGCATGCTATGTGTAACATGTCATCCATACCAACAGCCAAACTGGCCTTCTCTTCCGAAAGTTGGTGATGGGATTTACGTGTGTGCAAGATATTAAGCATGTGTTCACACACGGAACCATGGTTTATAGTCTCATTTGAAGGACTGTATGGGAAATGGAGTTAGAACCAATGTTAACTCGAGGGAAAAAATACCCCTGTACCGAAATGGCCCAGCAGAGATTCGAACCGGCAACCCCAGGATCACCAAGATCATGAGTCTGGCGCTCTACCAACTGAGCT
>JADBJO010017154.1:27500-38477 GCA_016801955.1 Conus betulinus | reverse complement strand
GAGAGAGAGTTGATGAATATTTTTCAAAAAAACAAAGAGAAAGAAATAGAGAAGGAGTATCACCCTGAACGTTCACTCTCTTTAATATTAAAATTTTCACCTTTAACACGAGTTTTTACTCGCACTATTAGACATGCACTCCAACTGAATATTGTTAAGATGCTCGCGCTTTTCGTGTGCACCTATGCTACCCGTATACAACCAAGGAACCATCATTGCATCAGCTGCTGGCCACATGCCACAGTCACAACATGCTCCAAACGATAGACAGACAGACAGACAGACAGATAAGTAGACAGATATGACGAGTGGAAATCAAATTCCAGACACAATAAACCTTTTGAAAATCTGCTTGTGCCTGTCTGTATGCGCAACAAAAAGCTACTCACGGGCGTTGATGTATGGATCTCTGGTGTTTTACCTACATGTGTTCTTTCTCACGTCATACCCATCCCCCCCCCCCCCCCCCCCCCCCATGGATTTTTACACACAAAAAGTTTATAATTTCATCTACCTCCCACCCTACCCCCCTACCCCCCCCCACCCCCCCCTTCTTCCTCCATATGAAAGTCCTCTATAACGTTTTTTTTTTCTTTCCTTTCCTTTTTTCTTTTTTGTCTGTGTTGTATGTCTGTCTGTCTCTTTGTACACTGGATGCAAATGGCCCCACGATTTATAGTAAAGACACTTTTCCGGATTGAAAGTTGACTTGAGTAGTACGGTTGAAAAACTTGTTCAAAAAGCTGAATGTTGACAAGCTACCTTGGCGCGTGGTATGGCGAACTGGAAGGACGCGGGTTCGATCCTCATCAGACGTATATATATTTGTTTTCAGGGTTTTTTTTTTTAATGGGTCCGCTTCTTCTACCCAGAATTGTGTGTGCTAGGGCTTGAAACGGGAAGACTGGAATAGATCACAGAGTTCACTTTCATCCACTTCTAAGTATCCGTCTCCAAGAGGTGTTGCTCAAATTATCTGATTGTTTTTGCTTGAAATGTTGTTTCCGTAGAGGAAAATGCAATGAATGCATACATAGCCACATACCGCTTTGCAAGCACTTTTGATTGTATAGGCATTACAACATTCTACTGTAACAAGTCAAAGCGAAAGAAGTAGCATCTAGATTGTGTTCCATCACCATTGTCATGAGCACATTCCCAGCTGTATTGTAGGCAGTTGTGGAGGAAAGCTGGTGGTCTCACTCCTCCAGTCATTTTATTTTGGTGTCTATAGTCTAACCCTGAGATAGAATCTCTCGTGGCATGAACGTTCAATTCAAAACGAAGTATGTGTCAGTCGATTTAAAGAGTTGGTGCTTTGAGTGTGATGTCATTTCTATGCCAACAAAGGACAAAGTGTTTAACACTGAGGGACCATCTATGCTCCTCGTCATACAACTTGAAGAGCTCCTTAAAGTGACCGTCAGGGTCGATCAGGGAAGTTCACATTGAGCATCCCTACAGCACCTGAAGAACTGAAAGTGACTGTCTTGGCAGATCAGAGAAGTTCATAGTGACCATACCATAGAACTTGAAAACTCTATGTGACTGGCTGGAGAAATCGGGGAGGTTCACAGTCTCTCACCAAAGAACTTGGAAGAGCTCTCCTTGAAGTGACTGGGTGGGTAGATCAGGGAGGTTCTCACAGACCTTCACCATAAAACCTGAAGATTTCTAAGTGACTGGCTGGGCAGATCAGAGGTTCTCACAGACCCCTACGTGTCCCTTCCGCGGAACCATTTGCAGACAACACGTCAGCAACACTATGAAAAACCGACGCCAGCACCATGCATCCTAACACATGATTCTTGATTGTTGTTGTACGTGTTGTGTACTCACAAATAGGCAGCAGTTTTTTGCGCGTCTTTGTTCCACTCAGAACAATAACACTGCACCATTTGGGTGTTCATGATTTGCTGCTGTAAACTCAAAAGCTCATCCGAATTTTCCATTAGCTTTGCGCATGTTTGTATATACTTACGATATCATTTACAGATTTCACGTTTCATTCATTAACCTATTTGGCTCTGCCACTTAATAGATAAAAGCCTTGTCTTTTTAGGATCGTGGTTGGGTGGGGGGGGGGGGGGGGGGGGGGGGCGGGGGGGAAGCGGTGATAGAGACAGGCGGTGAGTGAGGAGTAACATTTTTGCTGTACACTGGAGGATGGAAAGTGTGTGGGTAGGATGGGAAGCTTCTAGTTTGCTGTGCAAAGGTTATAATTACAGTAACAGCTGTTTTACCTGATGTGTTGTAAATGTTTGATAGCATTTTAAGTGCCTGCACTGTATAGTCAGCACAGCGTGGAGGAACTGATAGATAACAAGTGCAGGTGGGGAAAGGTGAGAAGCAATGGGGACACTTGTGTGTGGGCGAAGAGAGTGAGGGGGTAGTTGGATGTATAGGCAGGTAGCTGACTCAGTGAGCTGTTCCTTGAAATAAAGTTCTGGATTTGGCCGTTGGGGAAACCAGTGATAATTACATCGTGTACTTATTATGGTGGTGGGAAATGTGTGCACTGGTTATTCTGTCATAATTTTCCAACAAAATCGCTCATAACCTTTCCTTCTTCCCATCTATACGCACCCCTTTATCACTCCCAGTGTTCACCCCCTATCCAACCACCACCACCCTCCGCCACCTTGTGCAAATACAGATGTCCACCCTCCACAACTTCTTTGGGTGTAAAGTCCACACTGTGTTACGTTATCTCCGAGCCTCTTAGTGTCACGACTGGTCATTTTCGCTCTCACCTTGTTATCTTTCTTAGTCCTCGCGTGGTAATTAAGCCAGGTGCGACTACAAAAACGGTTGCAGAGATCACTCGATATTCACAAGGCAAAAGTACGCGAGAAGGAGTTCGTTTTTTTGGGTGTATTGATTTTAAACCAGACAACTGCAATTATAGAAAGCACTTTGCCATGGAGAAACCCAGAAATGGTAAGCAAGTTGACTCAAACTGTGTGTACAGTTTCAAGTTTATTAGATTTCACGATTGTTTGTTGTTATTTCTTTCACATGTCTCAGTATCTTTTTCTTAATTTCAGCAAAATCACTTCGTTGCCCGTCGTGTAGGTTTTACTTCTATCCTGTCTGTTTTGATTTTTTTCTTTGAATTCCCAGGAGTAACAGTCAGCCTGTGTATTTCTTCTTTTTTTCGTAGTTTTCATCGAATAATTGTGTTCTTGTCGCTTTTCACTATCCTTTATTCATTTTCATTCGATGTTTGATCGATTTGTTTTTCTTCTTACGTCTTTTTTACAAACTGCTTTTCCTGTCACAACCCTCTCTCTCTCTCTCTCTCTCTCTCTCTCTCTCTCTCTCTCTCTCTCTCTCTCGCTCTCTCTCCCCCCTGTCTCTATATCTTTTCCCCCTTTTCTCTCTCATTGACTCATATCGTGGTCTAGTGAAAAGTCATTTTCGTGAGGCAATTTCCATACTAATTCACTGCATCATCGGCATTTTAGCAGACATTTCCAGTAAAGCATTTTGAGCACGTGTTTAAGAAAGCAATGAAATTCTATCGAACGTCCGAAAACATCATGTTCGTACTCAATTTTGTATATCATTGTAGCATACGCGTCTGGGTAGAAATGTGAAAATCAGACTAATAGAAAGACTATACTTCTCATGTTCATAAAACAAAATGGAGAACCACTGTTCAGAAGAAGATTAATAACGCTGGTATATTCAGAACTATATTTAGATTTACACATTGAGAAAACAAGGAAAAAGACTAATGGATATTAATCGTTATCGAAAGAATTTTGTGGAAAATGTATTGACATGTTCAAATCTAAACAGCTCTCTGTCTTCTTTTTTTTCGAAAATAAACCAAACAATGATACGTTGTTTTTTGGTATTCATTGATTTCTGTCACAAAAACGACAAGGCAGGAGAAATATGGTTCGTTAGATTCGCCTGTAAACAATTCAAATACAATTTTGTGCCAGTTCTTGAGAAGAATGCTCTGATAATTCCACATTGGTTAGCATTATTCTGAGTGATTTTCTATTAGAGAAGAAGAGACACTTTCCAAGTAGGGCGAGAAGTGGGTGGATTGGGGACGCTATAATCTTGACTGTGTATATGGAGGGTGTAGATGGAGAAAAGGGGAGAGTATGGGCGTGCATGCTCGCGCGCGCGCGCGTGTGTGTATGCGTGCGCGCGTGCGCGTGTGTGTGTGTGTGTGTGGGTGTGTGTGTGTGTGTGTGTGTGTGTGGGGGGGGGGGGGGGGGGGGGGGGGGGGGGGGGGGTCGGTCTGCTGCTCGGTTTTTTATTTGGACAGTTTTCCCTCTATATCAATTAACACTTTATACCTCTGTTCAGCGCGAATCTTGTGTATCTCTTACTTTTTTAAAGGTGCATCATCCTATGCGGGTAAAAGGACTTCGATAATTTATGCAACAAAACACGGATGTGCATACACAGTTTAACAGAGACTGAGAGACAACTGATTGGAATTTCATGGTCTCTCTCTCTCTCTCTCTCTCTCTCTCTCTCTCTCTCTCTCTCTCTCTCTCTCCTCCCCCCCCCCCCCCCCCCCCCCCCCCCCCCCCCCCCCCCAAACACGCACACGTAAACACAGAGAGAGAGAGAGAGAGAGAGAGAGAGAGAGAGAGAGAGAGAGAGATGAACTTCACAGTGACTTGGGAGGATAACATAAAGGCAACGGCTCATCCTCCGTCCACTCTCCTTCCCCTTCAGTTCAACTTCCATGATCGCCTTGGAAGTGTCGTGTGTGCTCAGCCAGGCTAGAGATAACGCTGAAACTTGAACTGGGATTAGTGTATAATTTTTGATGTGCTGAAGATTTTCAAAAACTCAGCCAAACTTTTGTATGCTTTTTTCAATTTCATCATCTATTTATCAACGTGCTAAACTAACGTACATTTCGCACCAATATTTTTGTTTTCATTGTCGAAAAGATCATTCTCAGACGCTTGATTAAACTGCAAAATGAGCCAAAAGGTCACTAACGACATTCAATTTCCTCCCATCCTTTCTCTCTCCTGGATGTTTAAAATCATTATTTTCACTTTAACACCAAAGTTTGTTTGTAGTGGGGTGTTGTGTTCAATATTCCACATCCTACGGCTCCGGTCGAAGCACAGCGCTGGCTGAGTTACGTCTGAAGTGATGTCACTTTAGCCTGTACTGTACATTGGAAACGAACATGAGGAGGGTTCGATCTTTCATGATTAGACCGCCGCTGAACGATATCACAAAATAGCTGACAAGACCACGGCACATCTTTCGCCCGTTTTAAATTCACTTTTACTCATGTGTTGCAGACTCACACGGTTTTCACGGGGGTGGACTCGAGAAGAGATGGACTGCTACCAGGAGAATGGAACAGGTTCTTGGCGTACTGCCGAGAAGAGTGGCTGGAGGGGAGGCTGAGTTGACGGAGTCGAAGCAATGGCCGTGCCAGTGGTGCGGGAGGCCTTCCTCTCTGAGGGGAGACTGGCCTCCCACTACTACAGTCAGCACCAGGTGTCTCCATCCTCGTTTCCCATCACTCCCCTCCACTACCTGGACTACATGTCCTTGGAGAGTGAGTGGGAAGAGGGCAGGGAGGATGACAGTGAACAGCCTCCCTCCCCTACGAGGATGGAGACTAAAGCACGGCCAGGGCGGAGGGAGAAAAACCCCACACACAGGCAAGGGATTCCCGTGCAAGAGGTGCCAGGAGGTTTTCTCTTCGGTGAAGACCCTGGCATCTCATTTCTCCAGGGTGCACGGGACATCCAAACACACCTCCGCCTCCACCGCCGTCCGTCCTCACCTTCCTCCTCCACCGCCATCTCCTCACCTTCCTCCTCTGCCACCGACTCCTCCTGTTCGTCCTCCACCAAAGTCTCCTCTTCTGCCTCCTGTAAATCCGCAAGAACCCGCTCCCACCCTTACCTAAGACCAGAACAGTGACACTGCATCTCTCCTCCAAATCGATGATTGGGAAGAAGGAAGGGAGCTGTGTGTGTGTGTGTGTGCGTGTGCGTGCGTGCGTGCGTGTGTGTGTGTGTGTGTGTGTGTGTGTGTGTGTGTGTGTGTGAGTGCGTGTGGGCGCGCGTTTGTGTGTGTGTCCGTGCGTGTGTATGTGTGTCCGCGCGTGCATGCTTGCATGGGTGCATTTGTACGTGTGTGTGCATGCGCGCGTTTTACAATTTTTGTTGCTTCCTTTTGTTTTCCATTGCATTTGACCTTTTTATTCACTGGAGAAGTTTTATGCTTGAAATGTTTACCTTTTTTATCTGGAAATAAAGAAAAGAGCCATGAAGGCCACAAGATCGTCTCGATTTGCCAAAGTGTGACTCAGATCACTTTGTCTTTTTGAACGGTTTCGTGGAGAGGCCTTTTCTATTTTCAGGGAAGCTGGCAATCCTACAGGACACACATGCGGTGGTCTCTCCGTGGTGAATTGTTTCCTCCTGCTAAACCAAGTGTCCAAAGCCAAAACCCATCTTTGATATTCAAGTGTGCTACTGAACCCAGATAAGTATCTGGTGGAGGAATCACCAGGAAGTGATCATGACCTTGACAGATTCTTGGAAGAGTGCTCACCTGCAGGAAAAAAAACGTGAATCAGATTACAATGGGGGCAAGTGTAAGCTCTGCTTTAGTCCTAACACTGGCATCAGAATTACATTATCCTTTGTACCGTGGATGCCATCATCATCGCCCGCCAACCCTCCCGAAGCACAGGCCGTCAACAGCAGTCCACCACAGCCCTCTGTCCTGACCCTCTGTCTTCAGCTGTTCCCAGGGCTATCCTGTTTGTCTGGTGTCTGCTTCACTGTCCCTACGTCAGGTTTCTTCTTGGCTTTGTTTCCACTTGACAAGCAAACACATGATTATTTATGGTGGTTTCCTGATGGCATCATACCTTACCCCATATTTTTCTCTTTGTTTCCTTCTTGGCTGAGAGTGCGTGCGCGCGCACGCGCGCGCTCGTGTGTGTGTGTGTGTATGTGTACGTGTGTGTGTGTGTGTGTCACTGTGTGTATGTGTGTCACTGTGTGTACGTGTATGTGTATGTGTGTGTGTGTGTGTGTGTGTGTGTGTGTGTGTGTTTGTTCTCGGTCACTTCCTACGTTTTGCTATCTTCTGTCCTACTGAAGCAATAACAACAAAACTGGACAGCCTGAAGTAGGCTACCCCACCACGTCCCACCCAGAAAATCCTTCCCTTTCGGAAACGCATGTGCGCACGCGCGCGCGCGCGGGCGTGGTGTGTGTGTGTGTGTGTGTGTGTGTGTGTGTTGTGTGTGTGTGTGTGTTTTTCGGTCACTTTCTAAGTTTTGCTATCTTCTTTCCTGCTGAAGCAGTAACAACAGAACTGGACAGCCTGAAGTGGGCTGCCCACGCCCCCACCCCGTCCCCACACCCTTCCCTTCCGTAAATTTCAATAGCAATGGAAACAGCGTTAAAGATCAGAACGAAGGAGATATGTATCGAGAAGGTATCATCGTAGAGAGGAGGGGATATAATGTAGAGAAGGCAAAATGCTGCAGATAAGGCAGAATAGTATAGAGAAGTGGACTTGGCGTATAGAAGACAACATCGTTTATAAAAGAGGACACACAATAGAAAAGGGGACAAGAGTACAGAGGAGTTGGCATGGTAAAGAGAATGGGGCAAGGTATAGAGAAGGGGACATAGTCAATAAAAGGGGCACATGTTAAAAAGGGATCATCATCGTAGGGAGCAGGGGAAACTGTAAAGAGAATGGGACCTAGGTCAAAAGAATTTATATGATACAGAGAAGGGGATACAGCTTAGAAAATAGAGCATAGTATAGACACATGGGCATGGGATAGTGAAAGACGCATATTACACAGATAGGATTTTGAAATACAGAAAGTAGCATGGTACAGAGAAGCAGACATAACTTAGAGAAGGGGACACGGCACAGAGAAGGGTCATGGTATAGAAAAGGGTGTTTGATGTATAGAGAGGGACATGACATAGAAAAGGGTGTTTGATGTACAGAGAGGGACATGACATAGAAAAGGGTGTTTGATGTACAGAGAGGGACTTGACATAGAAAAGGGTGTTTGATGTACAGAGAGGGACATGACATAGAAAAGGGTGTTTGATGTAAAGAGAGGGACATGGCACTGAGAAGGGTCATGGTACAGAAAAGGGTGTTTGATGTACAGAGTAGGACATGGCGCAGATAAAGGCACATAGTATAGAAGGGACATGGAATACAGATGCGGACAAGGAATAAAAAAGGGAATATAGTATAAAAGATGTAGTTTACAGTCAAATGAGAGAAGACATAACGAAGGTAAGACGAAATGGTACAGAACAGAAACATGATGAAGAGAAAGGAACATGGCATAGTGAATGCAACATGGTGTATAGAATTTAAAGTGGTATAGGTAAGGGGCGTAGTATAGATGAAGGGACACAGTGCAATGACGGTGAAATCATATAGTGAACGAATATCGCATAGGAATGCGAAATTGTACAAAGAAAGGCCTATGGTATATAAAAGGCGATTTTGGTGTAGCGAAAAGGATATTGAATAGAGAGAGAAAAATTCTACAGTAAAGGCAATATGACACAGAGCACGGAAAATCGTAAAGAAAAAGGGACAGAGTATAGGGGAAGCAATAGTGTACAGAGGAAAGGATTTGGGCATAGAGATGGGGACAGGATAGAGCAAAAGTATAATTGGCATTAGTGGGCAGCATGTGTAGTGATGGAAACATGGCAATAAAAACACCGACATTCTGCTTAGTTAGTTATTTTATCTGAAGTCTTTTCATCGTTTCGATGATTTTAGAATCTAGCATCAAAAACATTAAAAACTTTAATTTTTAACGTCATCGAAAAGAAAAAAAAACGGGGTGGGGGGGGGGGGGGGGGGATGGGGGTGGAAAGAAGAAAGAAGAGAGAGAGAGAGAGAGAGAAAGAGGGAGAGAGAGAGAGGGGAGACAGAGAGAGAGAGAGAGAGAGAGAGAGAGAGAGAGAGAGAGAGAGAGAGAGAGTTGTAAGAAACGAGCTATAGGACTACATTACAAATAACTAGTTAAATAACCGACGTTCTGCTTAAAAAAAGGGGAAATGTTGAAGAAGAAATGACGTGAAAGGAGAAGCATTCTGTAAAGGGGGAAGGTACTGAGAAAGGAGTAGGACGCAGAGAATGGAGCGTGGTACGGAGCAGGCATCATTTGTTAAGAAGAAGGGACAGGATATAGAAAAGGGGTAATAACATAAAGCGTACAGAATATGGAACAGACATTTAGTTATAAAGAAGATGGCAATGAACTGGAACGGGGAACAATTACAAAGAAGAGACATGGAACGCACAAGAGGACATGACACAGTGAAGGGATCACAGATGGAAAAGGCAGCACGGAATGGACCAAGGGAATCGATATAGGGAAGGGGGGTGAATAAGGAAGGGGGCGTAGTTTAGAGAGAGGGTCTGGTCACAGAGAATCGGGCATGTAATAGAGAGACGGACCATTGGGAAAGAGAATGCTCCATGGCTCAGAGAAGGCGACACTGTAAAAAGAAAGGGTCATGGAATAGAGAGACGGACCATTGGGAAAGAGAATGCTCCATGGCTCAGAGAAGGCGACACTGTATAAAGAAAGGGTCATGGACAGAGAGAAAAGTGGCACAGAACAGAGTTAAGGACGTGAAATATAGGAGGGGAATCGGCACAGATTTAAGGGGACATGGCACAGAAAGGGAGGCATGCCATGGAGAAAGGTACATGCTACAGACAAGGGGTCAGGACACGGAACGGAGGATACAGTACTGAGACGACATGGCATATAAACGGTACATGCCATGGATACAAACAACACAGTATGGGAAGTGGACATGACAGAGCGAATGTGATTTTACTGTTTAAAACAGCACACACACACACACACACACACACACACACACACACACACACACACACATACATTTCATTTGGCTCTAAAGTATGCCCGAGACCGAACTGCTTTAGTGGTGTAACTTCAAAAATCCATTTGATTCTGTTGTTCAAGATTTACCAAGGGAAATTCATCCAACTTCAAAATGGTGGACTGTGCACTCTATTGTTGAATACTGTTATTTCCCAAGAGGAAATTCGTCTAACTTGAAAACCGTTGGCTCTGTAGGTTAAGTCTCTATTGAGAGAGACAGAGAGAGAGAGACAAAACAGACAGTCAGACAGACTGAGACGGACAGGCACAGAGAGAGAGAGAGAGAGAGAGAGAGACAGACAGACAGACAGACAGACAGACAGACACAGAGTGTGAGTACCGACTCGCTGTGGATAAATGAGAAGCAACCTACAGACAGTATTTTCAGCCGCACAAACCCAACCTCAACATACGGTATCCACATTTGGAGATGGTATTTCCCCTTGAAAAAGCACCACGCGTGATCGGTTGAGTTAGATTCCGTTCTTGTCGCTTTTCTCAATCATCCATTCATTCGATGCTTGATCATTGCTTTTCTTGCCCTCTCTTACAAATTGATTTTCCTGTCACAACCCCCCCCCCCCTCTCTCTCTCTCTCCTCTCCTCCTCTACCCGTCCCCCTCTCACTCTCCTGTATGTTCATATCTTTGTCCCTTTTTCTCTCTCTTTCTCACTCATATCACGGTCTAGTGAAACGTTATTTTTGTGAGGCAATTTCTGTCCTAATTCACTCACTTGTTAGCATTTTAACAGGCATTTCTAGCACAGCATTTCGAACAATGTTTAAGAAAGCACTGCAATTCTATTGAATGATCGATGACATCATGTTCGTGCTCAGAATTGTATAACAAGGTACAGTGCGCCTATCGTTGTAGAATATACGTCAGGGAATAGGAAACACTGTGTCATTCAGACAGATTAGACAGGATTATGATAATCATGGTCACAAAACGAAATGGAGAAGGAATTGTCAGAAGAATACTAATCACGCCGGTATTCAGAGCTGTAGTTTGACTTACTTATTGAGGAAACCATAAACAGGA
>JADBJO010017154.1:17500-25000 GCA_016801955.1 Conus betulinus | reverse complement strand
GAAGATAAAGAAAATGTGTATTACAACTACAAAAAAAATCTTCAATAGTTGCATTAGAGAACCGTCACAGTCCCACTTTCAAACACATCTATATGTATCATTTATTTTTAGTCTAATGGATCGTAATCAACAATGACACACGGTTCGCAATGTCTGTACTCTTGGCGTCAAATAGAGACACACCACTGTCCGTAATTCTGTGGTTTTCTCACCACTCTGGGTTAAAAAAAGAATCCAACAGCTTCCCCAAAGCAGCCAGCGAAAGGTAGTAAACAAAACAAAACGAAAGTGTGAAGAGGAAAAAAGTTGCTGAAAAACTAAAAACATTATGCAAACAGTATAAAATCTAGGGGACAATGTTTGAGCCTACGCTTGAGGATCCATTTAAGGATGCAAGGGAGATCAAAAGATATGGAACAGGTTGAGTAGTCAGCTCTGCTGTTCAATAACCCAAGCATTGTCAGCGGCTAAGAATTGTGCTGAACACACTTTACTTGGATCTCCTAAGAGATGCAATCGCCCATTGATTGACCAAACAATATGATGCTGAATAATTAAGTAGTGGGGGAAAACAAGTGCAGGTTAACAATTCTTCATCACTGTAGTAATGACTTGGCAAAGATTTGAAATGTAAGAAAACAAATAAAAAAAAAGGCGGCTGAAAATGAAGAAAATGGGAAAATGTATATCATAAATATAAAAAACCCTTCACTAGCTGCATGAGGGAACCATCGTAATCCCTTTTGAAGGCAGGTCTATATGTATCTCTTTGTTTTGTTCTTGTCGATTTTTCGTATAATTTATCTATTCCTTCATCAGCTGTTTGATCGATTGGTTCTTTCTGTCTTCTAAATCGCGTGATCGATTGGTTCTTTCTGTCTTCTAAATCGCCTCTCCTATTACGTTCGCCTCTTTCTTTTGCAGGGGGCAGTTTCTATCCTAATTCACTGATCGATCTAAACGACTGAAGATTGAACCTGAGAAAGCATGGTATATAGATTGCTACACGCAGAATTTATTAAAACATCCAGTGTGTCTGCCACATTACACAATTGAAGAAAAATTTAAAACTGAAGAACTGCAGGGGAAAAATCGTCGGTGAAAAATCAATGAATCGTAGCGTAGCGAAACTTGCGTTTTTCTATACTCTAGTAGATCATACTAACATCACGAGATCTTATTTAAATTTCTTAGCGAGAATTGCGGTCGTCATTTCGTCTGAACGCATCGGCAACACGCTACAAAACTAAAAGAGACTGGAAGAAGCCGAATGATTTGTCCTAGTCTTGCTGGGCCGTAAAGAGGACGACACACCACTTGATTTTTCAGATTTTTCTCACGACGAATACACCATTTTGAATGTAAGTTTCAAACTCTTCCGGAGGCGGTGAGAGAGAGAAGAGGAAGTGGTGGGGGTGATGGGGTGGAAGAAGTAGACGGGGAAGAAGAACTGGCTTTTCGTCGGTGGGAACCAAATCTGACTAAAAGACCTCGACACAACAGCAAACACTGGGTATTATGGAATGTAGGTAACACGTGTGTCCGCCATCAAAATACAATTTCAGCTGATCTACTGATATTCCGTCAGTGCTAATATAGGTGTATTTCTTGTATAGTAGTGGCCTTTCTCTAAAGAAATATTTTTAGATAAAAACATCCGATGCGGGAAAAAAGAAATTTGGTGACAGGATGGAACAGTGTATTTGAACACAGACGAATGTTTGCACCAATATAAACTCTTCCTATCGAGTAGTGCATGCGTATACGTGTGTTGGAGAGAGAGAGAGAGAGAGAGAGAGAGAGAGAGAGAGAGAGAGAGAGAGAGAGAGAGAGAGAGAGAGAGAGAGTTTTCTTTGCCTCAAAAACCATTATCGCCTTGAAACGGTCGAGTGAAGTCGGGGCTCTACAAACATCTTAACAGGGACTGTAATATGGTTTGTTCATGTTTCATAACATTGTTTGTTTTTGTTCCATCTTGAAGCCAAATATTTACATGTATTTGTCATACTGCGAAATTCTAGTCATTAATTTTTTAATCAAACAAATCTACACTATTGTTTGTATTGCAGATAACTTAAAAGCCATTTATTGAATCAGAACTTTACTGAAAATATACAAACCTCTCTCTCTCTCTCTCTCTCTCTCTCTCTCTCTCTCTCTCTCTCTCTCTCAACGTTAAAATGATTTTCACGACACTTGTAAAAAAAAATATCCATCCAGAAATCAGGTGCCGATTGAATTTTTGAAGTTAGCTGTACATTTATTTGCCGAACACTGTTAAGTTACCTTGGGAAATTACTCCAACTTCAAAACCGTGGACTATGCATTCAACTGCTGATTCTTGTTACTTTTAAAAGAGGAAATATTCATCTCACTAAAAACCAATGACTCTGTATGCTAAGTTTCTTGAGAGATGTGCAGAGAGAGAGAGAGAGAGAGAGAGAGAGAGAGAGAGAGAGAGAGAGAGAGAGAACGCAGGTTTATTCATGTAAAGGCCATTGCCCTTTATGAAGGGGGGCATAAAGAACATAGCAGCTGTATATGAATATTACAGAATACTAGAAAATGTGGGATGGACTTTCTCTCACGAAATCATAACTGATCAAAACTGAAATGGCTTGAACAAGCAAACTGAGAAATTTCTTACTATGCTTTCTTTCTGGGGTGCCAGAAAGAGACTCAACCGAAATTGACAGGGATCCCTGCGAAACTTTGTTCGTATGCATTGCGCTCTTAGACTAAGATGATTTATAGCGGCGTAAAACAGAATACACTTCGTCTTCTTTACCGTTTTGGCATTGTAGACAGTCAGTCATATCCATCCAAGTATGTTTACTGTAAAGACGCTGGTACTGAGCAAGGTCTGAAATTCTCAGTCTGAATTTGGTCATAATAAATTTTAAAATGTCCCATACATGGTAAATCTATCGCTATTTCTGACATAATAAAAGTCCCATTCCTGCCAACTGCATGCAACGAATCTGCCTCTAAATTCATATAGAAATAATCGATCATTTTGCACCTCTTGGTTTATCAAAACATGAACAAATCCAAATAATCTAATTTACAACGAATATTTGGAACCCAATTTCTTTTGTTCTTGCACCTAGGTCGTAAAACATCTTTCAGGCTTTCCGTGGTAATCTATGATTCATTTTCGTTAAGCAGCATTAAATACAGCTTAATATAAAACTTGAACAAGCAAGGTATCTATTGACAAAGGCATTAGGTGTTCTCATTTCAGCACCAAAAAAATCTTTAGGGGGGAGAGAGAGAGAGAGAGAGAGAGAGAGAGAGAGACAGAGACAGAGACAGAGAGAAGATTTAAAAAAAAAAAAAAAAAAAAAGAGAGAGAAAAAAAAGACGATCATCCTGAACGTTCGCCGCTTTTTTTACATTAAATTTTTCGCTTTTAGACGATTATTTTTTTCCCGCTGTTAGACATGCGCTCCAACTGAATATCTTAAGATGTTTGCGTTTTTCGTGTGCACCTATGCTACCCGTGTGCAACCAAGGTGCCGTCATTCCATATCATGAAGGCCACACGCCACCAAAACGATAGACAGATGGATACACAGACACACAGATAGAGAAGTAGACTGGCATGACGAGTGGAAATCAAATTTCAGACACAATCAATCTGTTGAAAATCTTATCCTTGTGCCTGTCTGTATGCACAGAAAAACCTACTCACGGCGTTGATGCAAGGATTTCTGGTGTTTTACCTATATGCGTTCTTTATCAGGTCATCCCCCGACCGCCCCCCCCCTTCCCCTGGATTACACACACAGAAAGTTAGAATTTTCTCTACCTCCCACCCCCACCCTCTCTATGTCAAAGTCCTCTCTCACACAGGAGTTTTTTTCTTTCTTTCCTTTCTTTCTTTTCTTATTTTTTTGTCTGTCTTGTATGTCTCTCTTCATACATACACCGGATGTAAATGGCCCCACGATCAATCATAGACACTTTTTCCGGGTCGAAAGTTGACTTCAGTAGTGTGATTGAAGAACTCGTTTAAAACGGTGAATTTTGACCAGCTACCTTGGTGCAGTGGTAAGCGTAACGGCATTCCGAACTGGAAGGACGAGGGTTCGATCCTCACACAGTTTACTTTCATCCATTTCATTCTATGCGTCTTCGCGTATTGCGCAAATTATCTGATTTTTTTTTTTTAATGTTACGTTTGCGTAAAAAAAAAACAATGTAATGAATACATACATAGCCACATATCGCTAGCAGTTACTTGTGTTTCACAGGGTTCCATTTTACTGTAACTATTGGAAGCGAAAGATATTGCATCTACTTGTGTTCCATCACACCACTGTCATGAGCATGTTCCCAGCTGTGATGTAGGCAGTTGTGGAGGAAAGCTGGTGGTCTCACTCCTCCTGTCACTTCATGTTGGGGTCTAGAGTCTAGAGATGGTTTGTGGAATAAACGTTCAACTGAAAACGAAATCATGCACAAAATACAAAGTGTAACCCACCTCCTCAAATCAATTGCTTAAAAAAAAAAAAAAGAGCGACGGAAAAGTATCTGTCGGTCGATTTAAAGAGCTAGTGCTCCAATGTGATGTGATTTCTACGCTAACTGAGGACAAAGAGTTAGCACTGAGGGGCCATCCCAGCTCCTCGCCTTAAACAGCTCCTTAAAGTGACCGTCCAGGTAGATCAGGTGAAAGTTCACTCTGACCGTTACCATAGACCTTGAAGATCTCGATGTGACGGCTGGAAAAATCTGGGAGGTTCACAGTCTCTCACCAAAGAACCTGGAAGAGCTCTCCTTGAAGTGACTGACTGGGTAGATCAGGGAGGTTCTCACAGACCTTCACCATAAAACCTGAAGACTTCTAAGTGACTGGCTGGGCAGATCAGAGGTTTTCACAGACCCCCCTTGTCCCTCCCTCAGAACTATTGCAGACAACAAGTCAGCATGAGTCTCTAAAACCGACGCTAGCAGCAGCATGCATCCTGACATATATGATTCTTAATGTTCGTTTTACGTGTTCTGTGCTCAAAATCAGGCGGCAGTTTTGGCACGTTTTTGTCGCACTCGGAACAATAGTATTGCACCGTTATGGCGTTCGTGATTGTTACTGTCGACTCAAAAGCACCTCCGAATATCACATGAGCATTGCGCATGTTTGTATATATTCACGGCATCATTTACAGATTTCACATTATTATTGATCGGCCTATTCAGTTCTGACACTTTAATTGCCTCGTCACAATAAAAGCCTCGTCTTTTTGGCCTTTTTGGTGGGGGGAGAAGGGGAGGGGGGGGGGGGGGGGGCGACGACAGTGATGATGGTGGGGGTGAGGTGCAACATTTTTGTTGTGCATTGGAGGAGAGAAGAGTAAAGGTAGGATGGGAAGCTTCTAGCCTGCTGTGCCAAGGTCAGAATGAGAATAACGTGTGTTTTATCTTAAGTGATGTAAAGATATGATAACATTTTAAGTGACTGCACTGTGAAGCCAGCACAACGTGAGGGAACTGATAGATAAAAGTGGTGGTGGGGGGGAGGGGAGAAGCAACGAAGGACACCTGTGGGAGAGTGAGGGGGCTAGCTGAATACAGAGACAGGTACCTGACTCAATGTGGTCTACCTTCAAAACAGAGTTTTGGATTGGGCTGTTGGTACACCGGTTATAGTAGTTACTATGATGGGAAACGCGTGCACTAGTTATTCTTTCATGATTTAGAACAACAAAAAATCCCTCATCGCCCTTCCTTCTTCCCATCCATACCCCCTCCTCTATCATTCCCGATGTTCACCTCCTATCCAACCACTACCACCCTCCGCCACCTTGTGCAAACACAGGTGTCCACCCTCCAGAACTTCTTTGGGTGTAAAGTCCACACTGTATTACGTTATCTCCGAGCCTCTTAGTGTCACAGCTGGTCATTTTCGCTCTCACTTAATTAACTTTCTTAGTTTATCACGTGGTGATTCAGGTAAGCGCAACTATAAAAACGGCTGCAGAGGCTGCTTGGTATTTCACAAGGCAAAAAGTGTGCAAGAAGTGTGGCAGGCAGATTCAAGGAAAGTTTTGTGTTCTGTGACCATTGATCGTCAAGTTTAAAAAACAATTCGCCATGGAGAACCCAGAAATGGTAAGCAATTTGACTCAAATTTTGTGTACATTCTGAGTTTTGTAGGATTCGCTACTGTTTGCTACTGTTTGCTAATTTTTTTTTTTTCACACATCTCAGTATGCGTTTCTCTTTTTTTTTAATCTCGGCAAATTCTTTCATTGCCCTTTGCGCATGTTTTGCTTTTATCCTGTCTTTTTTTAAGCTAGCAGGAGCATCAGTCAACTTGTGTATTATACTTTTTCGAATTTTCCATCGAATGGCTTTGTTCTTGTCGCTTTTCCCCGTCATTCATTCGTTCTTTATTCACATGTTTGATAAAATTGTTTCTTTTTCTTCCTGTCATTCCTTCACAAATTCTTTTGCCTATCAATGCATCCCCCCCCCTCTCTCTCTCTCTCTCTCTCTCTCTCTCTCTCTCTCTATATTTCCTCCCTCCTTTTTCTTTCTTATTCACTCATATCATGGACTAGTGAAGCGTTATTTTCGTGAGACAATTTCTGTCCTAGTTCACGGACTCGATAGCATTTTAGCAGACGTTTGTAGTACAGCATTTCGAGTGAATGTTTAAGAAAGTACTGGAATTGCACGTCCGATCCGATATCATCAATGTCCGTACTCAGAATTGTATAAAATGTACATTCCACCTGTCGTTATTGTAGAATAAGCGTCAAGGAATAGGCAACACTGTGTCATTCAAACAGAACAGAAATGACTATTTCAACCATGGTCACAAAACGACATTGGGAAGATTAATTATGTTGGTATTCATAATTACACTTTGATTTACACCTTGAGAAAACCATACAGGTATAATAGAATACTAATCTTTATCAACAGAATTTGTGGACAGTGTATTCAAAATTTCTACTCAAAATAGGTCTCTTTTTCTTCCCAAGACCAGTGTATGATCATATGTCGATGTACGAATTAATTGCTTGGTACAGTCTGTATGCCACTGAGGTGATATGGGATACCACGTGTTCATGATTTATTTAACATCATTATTTACATACAATGGGAACAGTATTCATAAAACAATGGCTGATGTGTACCCTAATGTATCAGTTCTTTACATGAATGAAATAATCGGTATCCCTCAAAATCTGAATCAATTATTAAAATTCAATAGTCTCATTTGTCAAAAAAAAAATAGAAAAAAAGACTGTCTGTAGCCTTATTCACTGAAAGATTTCGTAGCCTTTTTGTTAAAAAAAAAAATCTATCAATTACCTATGTATTGGTCATTACTAAGAAAATCAGAAGGCACTTAAGCTCTTGTCACACTAACCGTTTTCTCGCTCGAACACAAGAACAAGCCTTAATTTTACGTTCGCTCTTTCTATCACCTTGCAGTGTGTGGGCAATACAAGGCGAGTTGCGAGGAAAGCACTATGCTGATCGACT
>JADBJO010017154.1:5000-12500 GCA_016801955.1 Conus betulinus | reverse complement strand
TCACAGGGATCCCCGGGAAACTTTGTTCGTATGCATTGCGCTCTTAGACTAAGATAATTTACAGCACCATAAAACAGAATGCACTTCGTCTTATTTTCCATTTTTGCATTGTGACAAGTCAAATACATTCAAGTATGTTTACTGTAACGACACACTGGTACTGTGCAAGGTCTGAAATTCTCAGTCTAAAACTGGTCATAATAAAGTGTGTTTCTCGATATCAGTTCGCATATAAAGTTTGACATCGTGTTCTGCACAAAATGTCCCAAGGTAAATCTATCGCTATTTTTGACATAAAATCCCATTCCTGCTGCAACTGCATGCAACGAATTTGTCTCCAAATCCATACAGAAATAATCGATCATTTTGCACCTCTTGGTTTACCAAAACATGAACAAATCCAAATCAGTCTAATTTACAACGAATATTTGGAACCCAATTTCTTGTTTCTTGCACCCAGGTCGTAAAACATCTTTCAGGCTTTCCGTGGTAATCTATCATTCATTTTCGCTAAGCAGTATTAAATACAGCTTAATATAAAACTTGAACAAGCAAGGTATCTATTGACAAAGGCAGTAGGTGTTCTGATTTCAGCACCAAAAAAAATCTTTAGGAGAGAGAGAGAGAGAGAGAGAGAGAGAGAGAGAGAGGACAGAGACAGACAGACAGAGACACAGAGAGGGAGAGAGAGAGAAATGAGATTTTAAAAAGAAAGAAAGAAAAAAAAAGAGATATAAATAAAGAAAGAGGATCACCCTGAACGTTCGCTCTCCTTGACATTAAATTTTAGACGATTATTTTCCCCCCTGCTATTAGACATGCGCTCCAACTGAAATATATTAAGATGTTTGCGTTTTTCGTGTGGACCTATGCTACCCGTGTGCAACCAAGGTGCCGTCATTCCATATCATGAAGGCCACACGCCACCAAAACGATAGACTGATGGACAGACAGACACACAGATAGAGAAGTAGACTGGCATGACGAGTGGAAATCAAATTTCAGACACAATAAATCTTTGAAAATCCTTATCCTTGTGCCTGTCTGTATGCACAGAAAAAACCTACTCACGGGGTTGATTATATGGATTTCTGGTGTTATACCTATATGTGTTCTTTATCAGGTCATCCCCCGACCGACCCGCTCCCCCCCCCCCCCCCCCCCCCTTCCCTTGGATTACACACATAGAAAGTCAGAATTTTCTCTACCACCCCCCCCCACCCTCTCTATGTCAAAGTCCTCTCTCACACGGGAGCTTTTTTTTTCTTTCTTTCTTTCTTCTTTTTTTCTTATTTTTGTCTGTCTTGTATGTCTCTCTCTTTATACACCGGATGTAAATGGCCCCACGATCAATCATACAAACACTTTTTCCGGGTCGAAAGTTGACTTCAGTAGTGTGGTTGAAGAACTCGTTCAAAACGGTGAATTTTGACCAGCTACCGTTGTGCAGTGGTAAAGCGTCACGGCATTCCGAACTGCAAGGACGTGGGTTCGATCCTCACACAGTTTACTTTCATCGACTTCAATCTACGCGTCTTCGCGTATTGCTCAAATTATTTGACTTTTTGTTTTTATTTTCAAACGTTATGTTTGCGTAAAAAACAATGTAATGAATACATACATAGCCACACATCGCTAGAAGTTACTTTTGTTTCACAGGGTTCCATTTTACTGTAACTATTGGAAGCGAAAGATATTGCATCTACTTGTGTTCCATCACCACTGTCATGAGCATGTTCCCAGCTGTGATGTAGGCAGTTGTGGAGGAAAGCTGGTGGTCTCACTCCTCCTGTCACTTCATGTTGGGTGTCTAGAGTCTAGAGATGGTTCGTGGAATAAACGTTCAATTGAAAATCAAACCATGCACAAAATACAAAGTGTAACCCGCCTCCTCAAACCAATTGCTTAAAAAAAGACCGACTGAAAAAAAGTAAGTGTCGGTCGATTTAAAGAGCTAGTGCTCCAATGTGATGTCATTTCTACGCTAACTAAGGACAAAGAGTTAACACTGAGGGACCATCCCAGCTCCTCGCCTTAAAGAGCTCCTTAAAGTGACCATCCGGGCAGATCAGGGAAGTTCACACTGACCGTCACCATAGACCTTGAATATCTCGATGTGACGGCTGGAAAAATCAGGGAGGTTGACATTCTCTCACCACAGAACTTGGAAGAGGTCTCCTTGAAGAGACTGGGTGCGTACATTTGGGAAGTTCACACAGACCTTCACCACAGAACCTGAAGAATTCCAAGTGACTGGCTGGGGAGATCAGGAAGGTTCTCACAGACCCCCACTTGCCCTTCCTCAGAACTATTGCAGACAACACGTCAGCATCAGTCTCTCTAAAACCGACGCCAGCAGCATGCATCCTGACATATATGATTCTTAATGTTTGTTTTACGTGTTCTGTGCTCAAAATCAGGCGGCAGTTTAGGCACGTCTTTGTCGCACTCGGAACAATAGTATTGCACAATTATGGCGTTCGTGATTTGTTACTGTCGACTCAAAAGCACCTCCGAATTTCACATGAGCATTGCGCGTGTTTGTATATACTCACGGCATCATTTACAGATTTCACATATTATTGATCAACCTATTCAGCTCTGACACTTTAATTGCCTCGTCACAATAAAAACCTCGTCTTTTTTTGTGGCTTTTTTGGGGGGTGGGAGAGAAGGGGAAGGGGAGGGGGCGACAGACAGTGATGGTGGGGTGAGGTGCAACATTTTTGCTGTGCATTGGAGGAGAGAAGAGTAAAGGTAGGATGGGAAGCTTCTAGTCTGCTGTGCCAAGGTCAGAATGAGAATAACGTGTGTTTTATCTTAAGTGATGTAAAGGTATGATAGCATTTTAAGTGACTGCACTGTGAAGCCAGCACAACGTGAGGGAACTGATAGATAAAAAGTGGTGAGGAGGAAAGGGGAGAAGCAACGAAGGACACCTGTGGGAGAGAGTGTGGGGGGGTAGCTGAATACAGAGACAGGTAGCTGACTCAATGTGGTTTACCTTGAAATAGAGTTTTGGATTGGGCTGTTGGTGCACTGGTTATAGTTGTTATTATGATGGGAAACGCGTGCACTAGTTATTCTTTCATGATTAAAAAGATCCCCCTCATCACCCTTCCTTCTTCCCATCTATACCCCCTCCTCTATCAATCCCGATGTTCACCCCCTATCTAACCACCGCCACCCTCCGCACCTTGTGCAAACACAGATGTCCACCCTCCAGAACTTCTTTGGGTGTAAAGTCCACACTGTATTACGTTATCTCTGAGCCTCTTAGTGTCACAGCTGGTCATTTTCGCTCTCACTTAATTAGCTTTCTTAGTTTATCACGTAGTGATTAAGGTAAGCGCAACTATAAAAACGGCTGCAGAGGCTGCTTGGTATTTCACAAGGCAAAAGTGTGCAAGAAGTGTGGCAGGCAGATTCAAGGAAAGTTTTGTGTTCTGTGACCATTCATCTTCAAGTTTAAAAAATAATACGCCATGGAGAACCCAGAAATGGTAAGCAATTTGACTCAAATTTTGTGTACATTCTAAAGTTTTGTAGGTTTCGCTACTGTTTACTAATTTTTTTCACACATCTCAGTATGTGTTTCTCTTTTTTTTTATCCCGACAAATTCTTTCATTGCCATTTGCGCATGTTTTGCTTTCATCCTGTCTTTTTTTAAGCTAACAGAAGTATCAGTCAGCTTGTGGATTATCTCTTTTCGTAATTTCCATCGAATGATTGTGTTCTTGTCGCTTTTCCCTATCATTCATTCGTTCTTTATTCACATGTTTGATAAATTGTTTCTTTTTCTTTTCTGTCTTTCTTTCACGAATTGTTTTTCCTGTCAGTGCATCCATATTCTCTCTCTCTCTCTCTCTCTCTCTCTCTCTCTCTCTCTCTCTCTCTCTCTCTCTCTCTCTCTCTCTCTCTCTCCCTCCTCCTTATATTTCCCCTTTTTTTCTCTTATTCACTCATATCATGGACTAGTGGAGCATTATTTTCGTGAGGAAATTTCTGTCTTAATTCAGAGACTCGATAGTATTTTAGCACACGTTTGTAGTACAGAATTTCGAGTGCATGTTTAAGAAAGTACTAGAACTGCACGTCCGATAACATCAATGTCCGTACTCAGAATTGTATAAAAATTAATGTACATTCCACCTATGGTTATTGTAGAATAAGCATCAAGGAATAGGCAACACTGTGTCATTCAGACAGAACAGAAATGACTATTTCAACCATGGTCACAAAACGACATTAAGATTAATTATGCTGGTGTTCAGAATTATACTTTGATTTACACCTTAAGGAAACCATAAACAGGTATAATAGAATACTAATCTTTATCAACAGAATTTGTGGACAGCGTATTCACAATTTCCAGTCGAAATAGGTCTCTTGTTCTTTCCGTCTTTTTTTCTTCACAAGACCAGTATATAACTATAGGTCGATGTACAAATTAATTGCTTGATACAGTCTGTATGCCACTGAGGTGATATGGTATACCACGAAAGTATGATTTGTTTAACATCATAATCTACAAATGATGGGAACAGTATTCAAAAACAATGGCTGATGTCTACCCTAAAGTATCAGCTCTTTACATGAATGAAATAATCAGCAGCCCTCAAAATATGAATCAATTATTCAATAGTCTCATTTGCCAAAAAAAAAAGACTATCAGTAGCTTATTCAATGAAAGATTTTGTAGTCTTTTTTTTTTTAAATCTATCAATTACCCATGTATTGGTCACTACTAAGCAAATCAGAAGGCACTTAGGCTCTTGTCACACTAACCGTTTCTCTCGCTCGAACACAAGAACAAGCCTTAATTTTGCGTTCGCTCTTTCTATCACCTTGCCAGTGTGTGGCAATACAAGGCGAGTTGCGAGGAAAGCACTATGCTGATCGACTGGCCGTAAGACTCAGGCACGGAAATCCTCCCTTCAGCGGCCACTGCATGTTGTTCATTAAATTCAGTGATTCGTTTTACCTTCGTTATTTCAATGAAGACAACTGAAAGCAAGAACGAATCGTTGGTCGTGGCTGCGACTGTATCAGAAGACCAAAACCAACAGAAAACCAACAGGAGGCAATGGGCTGCAGACAGCATGGTCTTCAGCTTTTCTCTGCGCCCATGTTTTTATACAGGACTATCAGAGTGGTCACAACTGTCCGAATGTCAAAAACCTGAGCAAGAACCATCACTATTCATCCAACACTCGCCGAATAGTTTCCTTCCCCAACCATCTCAGCCACATGCGATACTTTCAACAATGAAAACGAATTCAAAATAAGTGGAAAAGTTGCGTCATCCTTAAAATATCATTTTTCCGAAGGTGAAAGCAAACCGTGATAGTTTTTCTTTTTCATTGATTTCTGTCACAACAAAGTCCAGGCAGGAGAAATTTGGTTCATGGGATTCGCCTGTAAACAATTCAAATGCAATTTTGTGCCAGTTCTTGAGAAGAATGCTCTGATTATTTTCACATAAGCTGGCCTTATTCTGAGTGGTTTCCTTAAGAGAAGAGAGGAAAACACTTTGCAAGAGAAGAGCCACTTTGGGGGGGGGGGGGGGGGGGGGGGAGGGATTCGGGACGCTATGTCTTGACAGGATCTACAGACGAGGGTGTTGATGGAGAAAAGGGGAGGGGGTATGGGCGCCAGTGTGCGCGCACGTCCATGCACGAATGAGTGTGTGTGCGCGTGTGTGTGCGCGTGCGTGCGTGCGTGTGTGTGTGGGGGGGGGGGGGGGGGGGGGGGGGGGGGGGGGGGGCGGACGGAATCGGGGGCTGCTTGGTTTAGCTTTGGTCAGTGTGCCTTCTTTATCGATCATCAACACTTCATGCCTTGGTTTAGCACGAGTATTGTCGCGCTTTTGTTCCTTTGAGCCTTTTTATGTATTTGTCTTTTACTTTGTCAAGGTGCTTTATCCCATGTGGAAGAAAAAAAAAACTTCAATTAGAGGATGAGACAGAGTATTTGACCTCGGACGATTGGTGGCAACCTATACAAATCCCTCTCTCTCTCTCTAATTGTGTATGCGTATGTCTTAGAGAGAGAGAGAGAGAGAGAGAGAGAGAGAGAGAGAGAGAGAGAGAGAGAGAGAGAGAGAGGGAATTTGACGGTGACTCCGACTCCGACGGAGACGGAGAGAACAGACAGACAACAGACAGACAAACAGACAGAACAGAGAGAGAGAGAGAGAGAGAGAGAGAGAGAGAGAGAGAGAGAGAGAGAGAGAAGAGGGAAGTAGGAAGGGAGAAAACTTAAGGAATTTCACAGTGACTTGGCTACATAGGGGATAACGTAAAGGCAAACGGTTCATCCTCTGTCCACTCTCCCGTCCCCTTCACTTCAGCTTCCATGATCGCCTTGGAAGTGTCATGTGTGCTCGGCCAGTATAAAGACAGCGCTAAACCTTGATCTGGGACTGCTACACGATGTGTTTATATGCTGAAAATTTTTTTTAATCAGCCAAACTTCTGTATGTTCACATTAATCCATTAAGCAACTTATCAAACCGATGTAGGCCTACCTTTTGGACAATATTGTTTACACTGCGAATGGGTCATCATCAAATGTTTGACTGAATGGAGAATTGAACCATGCACTGATGACATTCAGCCCCCTTCCACCCTTTTTCCTGGATGTTTGAATAATGATCTTCACTTGAACATTAAAACGTGTTCTGCAGTGTAGTGCGGTGCTGAGCTCAATATTCCACACCTTAGGAACCTGGTCGGCGCACAGCGCTGGCCGAGTTTTGTCAGAAGTGACGTCACTTCAGCATGTGCTGTACTCTTACATGAGGGTTCCGTCTCTCACGAATGGACTGACGCTAAACGTTCACTAACACAAAATAGCTGACACAAGCCCACAGCGCATCTGTCACCTGTTTCTATTCACGTTTACTCTTGATGTGTTGCAGTATCTGGCGTATTCCACGGGGAGGACCAAGGAGGAGGCAGACTCTTACTTCGAGGTGGCAGAGGTTCCTGTCCCTCTGCCGGGAAGAGTGGCTGGCGGGGAGGCTGGACGTGACGGCGGAGGAATGGCCGTGCAAGTGGTGCGGGGAGGCCTTCCACTCTGAAGGGATACTGGCCTCCCACTACTACAAGGAGCACCACGTGTCTCCATCCTCCTATCCCATCACTCCCGGTCATTACCTCGAAAACATGACCATGGAGAGTGAGTGGGAAGAGGGCAGGGAGGATGACAGTGAACAGCCTCCCTCCCCTAAGGGGATGGAGACCAAAGCACGGCCAGGGCGGAGGGAGAAACCCCAACCAGCAGCAAAGAGATTCCCGTGCAAGAGGTGCCAGGAAGTCTTCTCTTCAGTGAAGACCCTGGCATCTCATTTCTCAAGAGAGCACGGGACATCCAAACACACCTCTGCCTCCACCGCCGTCTCCTCACCTTCCTCCTCTGCCACCGACTCCCCACCTTCCTCCTCTGCCACCGACTCCTCCTCTCTTCGTCCTCCACCGCTGTCTCTAAACCATCAA
>JADBJO010017154.1:0-2500 GCA_016801955.1 Conus betulinus | reverse complement strand
GCCTTACAATTCTTTAAATCCAAAGATCTGTTGTCAGACTGTTACAGAAATTAATTACGTGATACATCTCCTAGATGAAAAGAATAAATGTGACTTTCTTTTGGGTGCCCCCACATTGTGGAATGTCAACAAATGAGAAAGTTGACCAAGCTGCTCGGAGAGCAGCTCGCCATATTGAAGGCACGATTGCACTGAACATTCCGATAGACCTACCAGAATGTTATACTTCGATTAATAGAGCATCCTTTAACAGTTTCAAGAGGTTACAGAAATACAGTGTGTGTGTGTGTGTGTGTGTGTGTGTGTGTGTGTGTGTGTGTGTGTGATATATGAACAGCAGGGTTCAAAAATTAATTTCAGCTACAATGAAAAAAAAATGAAAATGTTGGTTGTATCTATCAAAAAAAAAAAAAAAAAAAAAAAAACGAAGCTTTGATATATGGGTTTCTGATGTTTTACCTGGTGTAAAACACACCAAAAAATCCATACACAACGACTCTTCCTCATGTCGTCCTCCCCCCCCCCCCCCCCCCCCACCCCCCCCCCCCCCCCCCCCCCCCCCCCCCCCCCCACATTCTCTCCCCCTTTCTACAGACACACCACTCTTGTTAAGTATCAACTCCGGCAACTGAGGACTGTTGGGGCCACTGTTTACAAGCGGCTCGATCGTCCTCGCCTTGTGCTGGGCGATTGACAACAGCTGATTGCTGATTATCATCACTGTACAAACTGCGAGGGGATAAATGTTCACTTATCTCCCCCTGTGAATGTGGAGTAAAGGGAGAGGGGGGTAAGGAGGGGACGGGGGGACGGGGGTCGGTAGGAGTGGAGGGAGGCGAGAGGTGGCAGGTGGGATCGAATTTTATAAAAATTTTATAAGCAAAAAGAATTTAGTTGCCAAACTCTCACCCCCACACCCTCCTTTATCTTAAAGCTTTCTTTCAAGCTTTTTCTTTTCTATTCTTTTTACTCTGGATGTAAATTGCTTCCCCCAGTCAATCGTGAAGACTTTCTCCCTGGTTGAAAGTCGACTTCAGTAGTATGGTTGAAGAACTTGTTCAAAACGCTGAATTTTGACCAGCTACCGTGGTGCAGTGGTAAGCGTCGAGGAACTACGAACTGGAAGGACGTGGGTTCGATCCTCATCATAGGCATTTCTTTATGTTTTGTGTTTGTTTTTTAAGGGCCTGCTCGTACCCAGAACTGTGTGTGGTATGGGTTGAGATGGAAAGACTGGAATCACACACTTTACTTACATCCACTTCAATGGATGCGTCTTCGAGTGATGCTCAAATTTCTGACCACACCTCAACAGGTGTCTGGATTTCTGGACCTGCTTAACTTCAGAATATATTATTTAAGAAAGCACATATACCTTATCATCATCCTTATCTCCAGACAAAGTGTCCAATCGTGGTATGGAAGGAGACAACAGTAAAATATTGAATCGAACTTGTTCACTGGATACACAAGTAATCTGTAAAATGCTGTCTAATTCACCAAACAAGCCAGACACTCAGGCGGCACACTGGCGAATGAACGTGTTTCATAAGAAATGAATCCGTGTCGTCTGCTGATGAAAATCAAGACGCCCTGTTCCATTGTTCGTTATTTCTGATTGAAATGTTTAGCTTGCCTACAAAAAAAAACGTTATGTATGTATAACACAGCCACATATAGCAGCAATCACTTTCCATTTTATAAGATTACATCATTTTAATCTAACAATTCAATTCAAATAAAAAACATGTAGCATCTATTCGTATTCCATTATTTCTCTCATGAACACATTCCCACCAGTGTTGTATGCAGTTGTATATGAAAGCTGGTGGTCTCACTCCAGTCACTTCCTGTTCATATCTGGAGTTTAGTCACCACATACAGTCTCTCACGGCCTAAACCTTCAATTCGAACGAATCTGTTAAAACTATCAAGTAAACCCCACCGTCCACACCACCCCCACATCAACCCCAATCAACTGCTCAAAAAAAAAGCAACCCAAAGACAAGACACTGACACACACACCACACAAACACACACACACACACAACACACACCACACAGAGAGAGTGAGACACACAGAGGACACACACACAGGAGACAGAGAGAAAAATGAAAAAAAATACTAGTCAGGCAATGACATGTTACAGTGTGTTGTGATTTCCATGCCAGCGGAGGACAAAGCGTTAAACACAGGAGGCATCCAACCACGTCACCACAGAACTTGAAGAGCTCCTTGAAGTGACTGCCTGGGTTGATAGGAAAGTTCAACACATATTCTCATCATGGAACTTGAAGAACTTGAGGTGACTGGCTGGGTAGACCAGTGAAGTTCAAACGAACCTTACCAAGGAACCTGAAGAACAGACAGTGACAGGTTGGGTAGATCAGGGAGGTTCACACAGACCCTCATCTGTCACATACCTCAGAACCACCGCATACAGTACAGCATCAGTATCCACAAACCGACGCCCGCAGCATGCATCCTTACGTTTACAAT
>JADBJO010017153.1:27390-34890 GCA_016801955.1 Conus betulinus | reverse complement strand
TGCTAGGTCCGCTTGTCTTCATCACTGGAACATGAAGATGACACGGCCATTATTGCTGCCTGTCCAAGCTGTCTGATTTACATATGAGTGTCCGGGAACTTTACTCGGTGTCTATGGTAAGACACTGTTGCAACACGCTAGGATATCTTTTAAACACAACTGAATGTTTCTCTTACTATGCTGAATCAGTGGAAAATGCGTCAGATTCAGTTGTTTTTTTTTCTGATTCTATTCGTCAATAGGCACAAAATGTACGATAGTTTATTTCTCTTTCATTTTTCGATATGTTCATAGAATAAACAATACTTTTTATGATCAACATACAATGTTGAGATGGACCTGATATTGTCACGACAACTTCATCTGGCACACTGCTCCAGGAAGTGACGGCGCGGTTCCCAGTGACAAATGTAGAATGTGCAGTGTTTGCTGTGTTCTTGCACATTGTCCCTCTTCCCTGTCCTCAGAGAAAACATGGAGCTGCTGATAGGTAAAACAAGATGCAAAGCATATAAACGTACTCCCAGTTTAGATCTATCTTGAATACGCCTGTTAAAGAAAAAAGTCACAATCAAACTTGCGTCATTGATTAAAAAAAAAAAAAAAAAGTCAGAATCAAACATGCGTCATAATGCATTTCGCCACTGAGATAAGAAATCGGCGAAGTATTTTCAGAGATATTCCATAAAGAAGAAAACCCGTTGTGGGCCGCTATAGCCATTAGCAACGGCTATTCTGGTAAGATAAAACATCGGGCAACATCCGTGACCCATAATGAACATTACCTACAAATTTTCAAAAAGCCGGTCCAGAAGTTTTGTTTGGAGCGAGTGGAATACATTTTGACCACGGACAGACAGACTGACAGACAGCATTTCTTCGTTCCCATTGTAAAGTACTGCCTGTTCTATAAGAACTGGGAGTACAAAAAAAGGTCTTTACTATCCAAGTCAGTGGCTGTGAGCTTAGAATGAACAAACTTTTTCGACTGTAACCTGTGTTGCCTCTCTATCAGCGTTGAAAACGAACAAAAGAATCTGCAACATATCAGCCCTGAAGTCATGTTCATCGTCACTCATGATGAACACAAAATCACTGCAGTGGACTTGAACCCCGTGCTGCGTCTTTGATGAATCTTCAGGCATGGAACCACATCCCTGAGACCATTTCAAGGTATAACCCTTGATAACAACATGCTGCCTGCCTAAACTCTTTTTCTGGATCAACTATCTAACAGAGCTTGTTTTTGAAGGGGTTTTTTTTTTTCTCTCTCTCTCTCTCCTCTCTTTGCGAAGTCCATATATATATATAGCTATGTGGTATTTATTTTTCCCCTTCCAGTCACAAAATAATCTCCAAGTACAGAGATCGACGAGGCAAAGGAGACTGGCTACATCAAACAGCTGACTGCCGGACCAGGGTAGAGGTCTGTGTAATGAACGAAATCAGTCAAAAACCCTCGCTCTTCCACCGCCGCCTCTGGCCGTGCTGTTGGAGCAGTTTTGATGTGACTTTTTGCTGTTGGTTACACCACGCTATCTGAGGGGCACGTGTCGCTTCTCTTTCCCTTGGGTCTGGTTCTGGTTCCCTTGTTCAGAACTTTCTAAAGCTACTTTATGTTGTGTTTGCAATGTCAGGAACCTCTCTCTCTCTCTCTCTCTCTCTCTCTCTCTCTCTCTCTCTCTCTCACTCTCTCTCAGATGCAGATGCAAACACACACACACGCGCGCGCACACACGCACGCACGCACGCACACACGTGCATACACACGTACGCACACACACACACACACACACACACACACACACACACACAATCATACGTGCACACACACACACACACACACACACACACACACATAAACACACACACACACACACACACACACACACACACACACACACACACACACGCGCGCGCGAGAGAGACAGAGAGAGGAGGAGAGAGAGAGAGAGTTTGTTGTTTTAGTCCCATCCATCGTCGACCGCAGACGTATTTATCTGTCTGTTTAGGATAATGACTGAAAATGCATCATGATGGTGGATAACTTCTAGCAATTTGGACTATTATGATACTTTAACGTTCCTGATCAAAAGATAGCAATAAAACTACATGATTGTATGTGCATGTGTGTATGTGTATATGTGTGTATGTTTGTGTGTTTATGTGTGTGTGTGTGTGTGTGTGTGTTTGTGTGTGTGTGTGTGTGTGTGTGTGTGTGTGTGTGTGTGTGTGCGTGTGTATGTGTGTGTGTGTGTGTGTGCATGTGTGTCTGTGTGGATGTATGTACGTATGTATGTATGTATGTATTTATGCATGTATGTATATGTATATATGTATGTAAACATGTGTGTAATTTATTTATGTATTTATCTTTGTATTATGTATTACGTATTATGTATGTATGTATCTGTCTGTGTATGTTGTTTTGATTGTTATGCAGACGGACGAATAGCCAGAAAAGCAAACATACATAAACTGAGACACAAAGAGGAAAAAAACAGACAATGACAGACAGAAACTGAGAACACACAGAGAAACAGGCAGGCAAGAAGACCATCGAAGGCTTGGGAGAAACACGAACAGAGAGAGAGAGAGAGAGAGAGAGAGAGAGAGAGAGAGAGAGAGAGAGAGAGAGAGAGAGAGAGAGGAGAGAGAGAGAGAGAGAGAGAGAGAGAGAGAGAGAGAGCATGTTTCTAGGACGGAACCAGGATGAAAAAGGCACAGGCTGAACAGAAGGGAACGGTGCGAGGGGTAGGAGGCTCATGGAAAGTGCGAAGGAGGGCTGGAAAAACAGGCCAATACCGACAGAGAGACTTTGCTGCACAGTACAGACGGTAATGGGATTGGCGGTGTCAGTGCATCTGACGATACGCCGCCTTCCCTGTCAGTGTGAGACCCACTTTCCCTGCACTAGCTACCCTTCCAAGCGCCTGCCAGTATTGACTGACTTTTGTTCATTATTATCTTCACCAAATATATCAAGGTTTCTGGACTGCACAGGCGCCCGCTGGGTCAGTAGCACTGAGTGTTTAAAGAGGCTGTTGCTCTGGATGTTTGGGATTCATTGTTGTGGAGAGGTCTGCTTCAGTCTGACTGCATAAAAAAAGGAAGGTATCAGTATCCGTTCTGAAATGTGTATCTGGCTCTACCACCTTCTGCCAGTCATGTTCACTCTCTGTATCTCACACACACACACACACACACACACACACACACACACACACACACACACACACACACACACACACATACACAGGCATGCACGTAAGCATGATTGCAAGCATGCATGCACACACACACACACACATACACACATATACAAACAAACAAAATAAACAGAGGTAGACAGACAGATAGACAGAGATAGATTGATAGACAGATACGTAGACAGATAGACGGACAGACAGATAGGCAGACAGACAGATAGATAGATAGATAGATAGATAGACAGACAGACAGACAGACAGACAGACAGATGGACAGACAGACAGCGTAGGTCATAGAAAGAATGTTATTACACTTGGTCTTGTGTGTCTATGCGCAAAATCAAATAAAATCTTCACCAACCTGAACCAAATATGGACAGGTTAATGTAAGGGGTAAATGAAAAAGAGAATACATCTTAGTACGCCTGACAAAACCACCAGAAACACGGTCACAGTGAAAACAACAACAGCAACAATAACAATAACAACAACAACAACCACAAAAACCATTTCAATCCATATCCGAAATATTGTGCTTTGGATTGGCAGGCAGAGGACCAGGTAAGAAGCACAAGAAAAAAAGGGATGATAATTATAAGTATCCTGACAGGTTAAGTTTTTCTTGCAACATCAATACATGGACAGGTTAGGAGTCAGTAAATGGTTAAAAATCCAATCAATTCAGTGTCAGACCACTCTGAATCCGAACATTAGGCCATGCAGAGCGCAGTGTCAAACGGCACGTGTTGCCACTTCTTACGAGACACTGAGGCAGTGAGACATCACTATAAGCTGTTGATGGATAGCAGTACGTGCTCTTTGAGGCAGCGAGACATCACTATGAGCTGTTGATGGATGACAGTATGTGCTCTCTGAGGCAGCGTGACACACTATGAGCTGTTGATGGATGGCAGTACGTGCTCTCTGAGGCAGCGTGACATCACTATGAGCTGTTGATGGATGGCAGTACGTGCTCTCTGAGGCAGCGTGACATCACTATGAGCTGTTGATGGATGGCAGTACGTGCTCTCTGAGGCAGCGTGACATCACTATGAGCTGTTGATGGATGGCAGTACGTGCTCTCTGGGATAGCAGCAGCGTGTGACATTACTATTGGCAGTACGTGCTCTCTGAGGCAGCGAGACATCACTGTGAGCTGTTGATAGATAGCAGTACGTGCTCTCTGAGGCAGCGAGACATCACTGTGAGCTGTTGATAGATAGCAGTGCACTTTAGCAGACTGCGATGGCACGAAGGTTGAATATTGAAACCCCATCATTTATGGCTGTTTCGAAAACCCAGAAAGATGCCAGCTTTCCATCAAATATAAAGCCAGTAAATACCTTCAATGGTGATCTTTAATTTCTAATGGAGGGAAGCAATGTGTGATTTATTGATGAATGTAAGTGAACTGATCTTAACATGTTGCAGAGGGAAGTAGTATGTTATTAATTGATAGGATGTCTGCAGTGTGAGTAAACTGAAATTAGTATGCAATCAAAAGATGTAACTTTTGTATGTTTCTATGTTATTATTCGTAATTGCGCCAAATGCGAGTAAATACGTGCTAGCATGTAACGGATAGAAGCAATATGTAAATCATCTTATAACACAACATTGCAAAATGCATGAAACCAAAAGGGAAGAGTACAGGTTGATATTCAGTACGGTAGAACAAAATTTAAAATTACTGTGTATTAGGGGGAATGACTGTAAAATGAACACCTCAGAGGCAGTGCACCCACGCCGCTCATTCCGACACCCCGTCCACAGCCACGGCCTGGTCGGCCCCACCGCAGCCCCGGCACCGGCAATCCACAGGAAGCAGTCAATGTCAAGTCATCAAGAGGCAAACCCACCGGAGGAGACACTGCACTGCTGCCGAGTCACTTCAGTGGTGTTCAGTGGCGCCTGTTCTGATCTAACATACGCAGGACACCACCTACTAAGCCCCCTACTGACGACAATAATTGCTTAGTCGCGGAGCCGGCGTGAGTGAGCTCTCCCTCCGGAGGGCGCCACCACGTCCGTCCAACGACAGCCCCAATGGACTCGCCGATACCGGTGACCCCGACGGAACCAAACCAAGGCCACAGACGTGGAGAGGACATCGAAATTGAGGTCACCATGAGAGCAGGGCATGAAGGGCCACAGAATTTGAGACTTTTTTTTTTTTTTTGCTGATCGATGAGAATGAGGATGATTAAGATGATGCTACGGATTTCCATTCGGGTCTGAGACTACATGACAGGGCTGTACTCTACGCTTCCTTTCATAATATATCCCGGCGTCAACCAGGCCCGAGAGATACAGACCCTGCAGTGTTGGTCAGGAAATTTGAGCAACACTCTCAGAAACGCATCATTAAGTGGATGAAACTCGACTGTGTGGTCCCAGTCTTCCCAACTGAGTCCGCAGCAAACTCAACTCTGGGTAGGAGCCGGTCGGGGCAGAAAAAACCCCACATGACTCTGATGGGATTCGAACCCACGACCTCCCAGCCGGGAGTCCGCGACGTAACCACTTCGCCAGTGTGTGTGTGTACGAGTATGTGTGTGTATGTGTGTGTGTGTGTGTACGAGTATGTGTGTGTGTTTGTGTGTGTTTGTG
This sequence comes from Conus betulinus, assembly GCA_016801955.1. Taxonomy (NCBI): domain Eukaryota; kingdom Metazoa; phylum Mollusca; class Gastropoda; order Neogastropoda; family Conidae; genus Conus; species Conus betulinus. Next base: position 29,071 of record JADBJO010017153.1, on the reverse strand, counting down.
TGTGATGTGTGTGTATGTGTATATATGTGTGTGTGTGATGTGTGTATGTATGTGAGTGTGTGTGTGTGCGTGTGTGTGTGTGTGTGTGTGTGTGTGTGTGTGTGTGTGTGGGCGAGAGAGAGAGAGACACACACAGAAAGAGGGAGAGAAAGAGAGAGAGAGACTGAAATCGTCTGATAAACTGCACGTTGAAAAAAAAAAACTTTTGAACTAATCGCTGGAGTCCTGAGGCCTCCCTCATTCCTGTCAATCCAGACAGTGACCCCACCCCCACCACCTCGAAATACCTTCAAACGATAATGCCTTCGGGAATAAACCGCCAAGATGGTCCTTGAGCTAAGCTGCGGGTAGATATCTGACAAGGCGTGTTTGTTTGTTTTTTTCATCTACTTGCCCAGTGGATGCATCGTGTGTGTGCGCGCACGTACGTGTGTATGTGCGCGTCTGTGTGCATGTGTATGTGTGTGTGTGTGTATGTGTGTGTGTGTGTGTGGGTGTGTGTGTGTGTGTGTGTGTGTGTGTGTGTGTGTGTGTGTGTCAGTACAACTTTGAGTTAATCTGACAATAAATTGGTTTCAGTCAGTCAGTCAGTGTGTGTTTGTGTGTGTTTGTGTGTGTGAGTGTGTGAGTGTGTATGTGAGTGTGTGTGTGTGTGTGTTATTGTGTGTGTGTGTGTGTGTGTGTGTGTGTGTGTGTGTGTGTGTGTGTGTGTGTGTGTGTGTGTGTGTGTGTCCTTGCAGCAGAAGCATGGAAGTTCAGTCACTTCAAAAAGTCATAATTACTGCTTTCATCGTAAACGTAGTTATCAACGCACATAAAAAACATGCATACGTACTGATTTCATCCTTAAAAACAGTCATTATCACCAAACATAGCATAATTATTGCTTCGATCGTTTAAAACAAAAACTAATTTTCATGTAACGTACCGAATCCTTATTTCCATCATGAAATATAAATTACAACAAACACACATAAGTACTGTTTTTATTGTCAAAATTGTGATTATCATCAGAAATAATCATTCTGTTTTCGTTGTAGAAATAGAAATTATCTTCAAGCATACATAACTAATGTTTCCATCAAAAACAGGAATTTTCGACAAGCATGCATAATTGTTTCCCTGTTGAAAAATGTAATCATCATCAAAGACGTAAATCTACCGTTTACATCATGAAAATAGTCATTATCACCAAACAAAAAATAACTACTGTTTTTATCATAAAACTAGCAATATCATCATCAAAAAAGAAAAACGTTCCGCTCTCCTTGTAAAAGGAAGGTGATTATCATTAAGCTACTCTTTGCACTTTAAAATGGAACTCATTTCCAAGCAAACTTACTTAATGTTTCCATCGTGCAATCTGCAATTATCTCTGAGCGAATGTACTGTTTTCATTGTAAAAAACAGCAATTACACCAAACAAACAATTTTTTTCATTAAAAAAAATGTCATTATTTACAACAAACAACAGTTATTAATCATAAAACCAGTAATTATCACTTTAAAATGAAACTGTCATTATTTAAACAAGCATAACAACAGTTATTGATCATAAAACCAGTAATTATCACTTAACAAAAATAGTTACTGTTTTCATTAAAAAAAAAAAAAAAAAAAGTCCTCATCACTAAACAAACGTTACTTCTGTTTTCACTGTAAAAACAGTTATTATCACTAA
>JADBJO010017153.1:17500-18732 GCA_016801955.1 Conus betulinus | reverse complement strand
GCAATTACATCGAAGTCAGTGCCAATTATACAACTATACATAGGACATACACTTCAGCATACCGTCAAGTATATCTGTAGTGTAAGGAAGACTGCAAAAAGTGTATTTAATAATGCACTGGGGGAGGAGGGGGAACAAGCGTTGAATTCAGCAAATTTTTTTTTTTAGAAACAAACAAACAAATAATGCAAACAAACGAACAAGAACTCTAAATCGAAGGGAAGTACACACACATTCATGTATATGTGTACACATACACACACACACACACACACACACACACACACACACACACACACACACACATACACACACGCGCGCGCGCGCGCACGCGCCCACACACACACACACACACACACACACACACACACACACACACACACACACACACACACACACACACACACACGCAGGGAAAAGTCAGCGATTGACAAGTAAAAGTTGATTATGTCAAAAAGAGGATAACGGGGACATGTCTCAATTTCATCTGTTCTTTCATGAGAACTTTTCTTTCACGTTACAGTTTGCAAATCGGCATGCTGGAAGACTCAGAGCGGTGGTTTATCATCAGAGAGGTTTAACAATTTTTTGTAGCAGAAGATATCATCGCTCACTTCGAATGAGCAGAAGAAAACAAAAAAGCAAAAGTGCAAACATTTCTTAGATTGGATTTCTAAATATGATTTTTTTTTTATTTGGAGGGAATGTACAGTAAAACTTTAGGAAAAATTATATTTGTAGTAAACTGGTGTATGGATACCATTTTTGTTTGGAACTCGTATTGCTTCATGTCTAAATCATGTGCATATTTTTCTGTCTTGTATTTGATATGCAATTCTTTCAAAAAGACATGTATATTTGGCTTTGTTTTGTTTATTCTGCATTTGTATACATGAAATTTCCGAACAAAATAATATGGTCAAATGCTTCATCAGTTTCACTGTTATCTTCTGTGCTGAAGAGAACACGTTCAAAGTTTAAATGAAGATGTTTACAGTTTCCACATTTTTCTTTCATGACTTTCTCTTATTCCTGCCAAGAGAGACAGAATGTTGACAGGAAAATAAGTAGTGGTCTATTGCATCTTTCTCTTTTTGGCAGCGCTACTTTGGTGCATACTGTTTCAACTGCTGTACGGCGTTTGATCAACAGATTCTGTGATGCCACTGTGTCTGTTAAACTGGGGAGCACTGTTTCCAGTCGTCCAGACTTCCCATGCACTGAGCCTTTCT